>CAXAMN010029094.1:47375-83762 GCA_963970005.1 Durusdinium trenchii | reverse complement strand
AACAACAACAACAACAACAACAACAACAACAACAACAACAACAACAACAACGTAACATACTGGGAACCTCCTTCGGTGTGCATCACACGGCATTGTCGATGAAATGCATAGAAAAAACTATTATGACACATTTATGAATCTATGGGATCTATGGGTAGGTTGACCGTGGGAGCCCCAGTGGAGCCGTGGGTAGGTTGACCGTGTGGAACCTGGTAGGTGGTTAGTGGTTGTTTTTCTGAGTGATCCGTTCATGTTTAGCTATCCCTGGAAGCTCCGAGTGACAAGTCTACTTTTGTGGAGACTGAAAAGGACACCGTGAAACACACAAACAATATCAAACAAACTCGTGATGATAATGTAGACTGAGCAATCAACCCCCACCATTCGCACCATTTGGATCGCAAAGCTGTAACATTGACAGGCAGAAAATCCTTGAACCAATCTGAACTTGTAAATGATCTAAATGTTCGGTTCTTCGAGCCGAACTCCCTCGTTTCGATTTGCACAGGCCTGGAACTGGGACTGGAATATGCCTACATTCACCCCTGAAACCACCCTAATTTAGGTATTCAAACAACATGTTATTCAAAAAGCTCGTCCCATGGAGTGTGAGGGTTTCTGTCTTCGACTTCTCCGGGCTTCTGTCACAGAAACCCATGGCCCCCTCCGCCGCTGACCCGTGGCACGCCAGCACTGGGTGCTCCAGACTCTGCTTGAAGACACAGGGAGGAATACCTCAGCCGGCCAATGCTTCAGGTGCTTTGGACGGTTGTTTGAGTGCTTCGGCTGCGTGGTGCTTCGCAAAGAAGACATCGATGTCGTGAAAAAAATGAGCGGAACCACGCTGGAACCATCTTCTGTGGGCAGCTCCAAAAGTACTCAAAACAGACTTCTATCATGGCTCTTCAGCCATCTTCACATGCACCCTCTGGCAGCATCACCGAGAAGGATGATTGGTCTTAAAAGGTATGAAGTCGAGACTGGTGCATCGCATAGGGTAGAGGTGAGCAACTCAGCAACTGAATCATCTCATTGCTCTTGTGCATCGATTTCTAGCTCCTCAGCCATAGGGAGAAAGAACCCCGCACAAGCCTTCCAACCAAGCTTGAAACTCCTACCCAACTGGAAGAACCTGATCTTTCTGACTCCTAGCATCGCATCATATCGCATCTCCCAACGCTTTTATTATCTGTTATTCATTGCAAGCAACGGCTCATTCCAAGCAACGACCGATGGAGACGTTCACCTCTGACCTTCAGGGTTTCTCTGCTGCTCACCCACCTGGTTCCCCGGCTCGTGATCGGAGGAGGTCGAAAGAAACGCAGCCCAAGAATGGAAGATGCTTCCATCCTGCCACAGCGAACCGTGCCGTTCGCTGCGATGAATTATAGGGCGGTCTGGTACGTGTAGTTCAACAATGCCCAAACACTCCATGTATAGATTGACTAGATTTGACTAGTGAAAACTTGTGGGTAAATATGCCATACATATCCATACATGGATGGTCTCGGAATGTAGACCGTCGATGCATTGTGCCACGGTCTTAACATGAATTAACTCAGAACGAAAAAGAAACAGGCATGTGGCATAGAATCAAGAGGTCCCTGTGGGCTGTGGTTGCTAAATGTGTGAGCTTGTGCTCCGAACTTTTTGCGAAAAGTCGAAAAGTCGCAAAAAGTCGAAAAGTGCACGAAAAGGGAACGATGACAAAAAGAGTCACCCGCCAAAAGGTCCCGGGGCTTGCAGGGTCCTTTTGGCGGGCGTCTCTTTTTGAAGGTCATCGGGACTGCGTGTTTTGACCTCCAGATCCTCTCCTGTCTGTAGGAGCAAAAGCAACGTTTGGATCAATTCTGCTAGACTTTTGGATCAAGGGCACGGCATGTGACTGGTGTCCAAAAAATATCGACAAGTCAAAACGTCTCGCTGCGTGCTTTCGTGCCCTTTACCTTTTGGACTTTTTTACTTTTATCACTTTTTGACTTTTTGCGAGCTTACCCTGCTGGAACCATCCCCAAATGGCGATCCTTTCAGCTGTGGGTTCCATTTGGAGTGGTGGACGGTCCCCCTCTTGCGAAGGTGTACGTCACACGTGGCGGATCCGCTGCCACTGCGAAGCGGGCCGAGAAAAGCGGCCGCCCCGGCTCCTCACATTCAGAAGTTGCCTAGATGGACCTCTCATAGCACCCAATGGTCAGTCCATAGTTGGCCCAAACTACTGGTCTCGATGTTTCACCCAACAAAACATGGGGCAGTTTTGTTCACATGAAGCACAATGCTTCACATGAACACGAACTCGCCGCTCCGAACATCGCCGTTCGCCCGCACACGGGGCAATATCGGTCCGATCGTCCACGGGTTCTCCTGCTGCTTCACCTTCACCCAGGCCTCGAGTGGTAGCTCCCATTTCGTTCCAGGAGTGGTCAGCCGGACACGAAGGATTCTTCAGGTAGCCACTGTGGTGAAATTAGTTGAGTTGGAATGAGTTGGAAGGATTCTCCTCTATGATCTTATGAGGTAAACCAGGTGACTAAAGCCACATGGATGGCATAGCAGGTAGTTGGGAAGATGTTCCTCCAGCTTAGCAAGTGGTTTGACAGTTCCTATGTAGTGTGGTTGTTTTCGGGGAGGATATGGGTCTTCAGGACCAAGACACGTGAAACTTATGAATCTGGATGAATCTGGGTTCTTGCACACCTCTTGACCCCCTTCCTTTTGGGCACAGACGGTGTTCAAATGTTTTCAACATTCAGTACCTAAAAGACATCCTCATTCCAGGTGTGATCACGTTTGCTAGGGAAACATCAGGAAACCAATCCAAAACTATGTTTCACATTGTTTCACCACTCCACCAATCCACTCCGCCATGTTTGCTGTTGAATCGGGCCCCTCGATGTTCAATGTAGCATACCGGTGAGCATCTGTTCACGGTTTGTCATCCAGTCCTTTCTTCCCGAGAAAACAACTATACTGCTCAAAAACACATGGTTCCCCACTTCAACCCAAATCCGAACCTTCCACCCCGTTCGCAAAAAGGCGTGTTCTTTTCTTTTCGTCGATAGAGAGGGCCAGGTCTGGCGGCGTCTTCGCGTTTCTGACCGATCCTTGGAGTTGCGGCGGCTCGGGAACCAGGACAGCCAAGCCTCAACATCCCATGAGCGAAGCCACCCTCACCAGGCAGGGCGGCTGTCGAGCCCTTCCACCGGGGCTCCTGACGCCCTCCACTCCCTTCATGAGGCCATCCTCACCAGTGCTCACCTAGCGCCATCCACCCAGTGGTGCCCGACTGTGGAAGACCGAAAACTGTGGGAGACCGAAGACGGTGGAAGATGGTACGAGGACAAATCTGACAAGGCAATCATGATCCTTCCAGGCTTCGTTGCCTGGAACAGCTTTTGCTCAATAAAAGCGCTCTACAGCTGGGCAGAATGGACACGGTCAACCCAATTACCTACGGTGATGCCACGTCCCGTATGGCTGTGGGTCAAACCCCGGAGCCCCAAACCAGGGTGTTCATATGTGTTCATTATTGACAGTCAACCTGGGTCCCCTGGTTCTGACCCACGTTCCATATTGGTCAGTTTGTGACATCCACCTCAAGCCGCTTCCTGAACTATACCGGTCACCAGTGGATTCTGGTTGGATCTATCTGTCACGGGAGGCGCCTCTCCTTCACATCGATGAGCTTGCGCAGTCAGAAGGGGACAAAACCAATCCCAAACACTTCCATGTGTGGAATCATAGGCCAAAAACACCTCAATGTAGGTATAGTCCTGGAGTAGATAGAATATTGGAAAATCCCAAACCAACAGGACACTGGTCATATTTTCGGTTTGTTCACACTCCATCTACTCCAGGATGCTTGTAAATATGCGCAAATCTGTGAGTGCACCGGAGTGGGAAACAGCTATCCCTCCAGGTCCAGTCTGACCCAGGTCCAGTCTCCTGGTCCGGAAAACCTCACTCCGAGTATTTCATAAGGTCAGTTCAAGTTCGGCCATGTCTGGTGCTGCCTTCGTTGGCGGCATCGCCTTCGAAAGTCATGACTTTCACCTCTAAGAGCCGAGATCCGCGGTGCATTGCGGTGCCTGGAAGTCCACATCCTCCACGATTCCTCTCTTCAGCCAGTGGTTCCGCTGGAAGCAAACCACCTGCACTTCGTGCATTGACCCCCAGCAAACCTCCACCGTTTCGATCCCATCAAGGTGAACCATGAGCCTTTGTTGTGGAACAAACAGTTGAGTTGAGGACGCTGATGCTCCCCAATTAAATTGGAAAAACGCAGGTACGGTTGCGCCCAGGTGGGGGGTGCCTTTTCTCCACCCCAAAAACATGCCTTTGCTCGGCCCAAGGTGACTCACCGGCAGGACTCTCCGCCGGTGACTCGGAGGCGGGTGCGACTGGGGAAGTGTGCGACGTCCCATGGAAGGCTTCGACGGAAAACCAACCGTGCATGGGCTGTCCGGACTCACCAGTGCCGCCAGGTCTAACCGATCTGAAATGAAATGCTGACAGAAGACCGGATGGTTCCTCACTCATTGACTTTGGGCATTGATCCCTAGTCATTTCACCCGAACGCACGGGAAAGAAAACCGTGAGGGACTAGAGGCTCGGTGTTCAAATCCGTGTCTATCCAAAAATGAGGTTGGAGGTTCTCCCAAGACATACCCAAATCCATCAAATTCACGGCAAATGTCAACTGTCGTTTTGGAATCATAAGGAAAGGGCTGTTGATGCCTGGTCAGCATGCTGGAGAAAAACTTAAACACCCGCCTGGTTCGGTCACAAGGTGACCTTTTGATCCAAAGTCAGAAATGAAGTCTTTTGAGGTCACATCTCCAAAGATGGCAGTGGAGCAAGACTGTCTTCCGTTGCTTCTTGGGACAAAATATCATCTGAAAACAAACTTGGCCGAGCTGGAAGTGATCAATCAAAGTCTTCCTCAAAGCCTTCACAGTGGGCTTGTATGGGCACCATTCTCAGATCCAGCACAAGCATATGTGGTATTGTTACACACGGCGAATGCCACGGTGGAATCGTGACATCCAGCGTCGCCTTGGTCGCGTGAAACCTCGCCAGGAAAACGGAACAAGTTGGATGGCATATGACTTTGCAAATTTTGCCAAGGGCTGCCAGCACCACAATGCCCAGTTGAATGCAAGAGACTGCCAACAGGTTGTTTAGGAGCCACCCTGAGGTCCAGCACGTGCATTTAGTATAGCATGGTCACACACGGTCAACGCCGCGGTGGATGCCCATGACATCCAGCGCGGCCTTCGTCGCGCGAAACCTTGCCAGAAACACAGAACAAGTTGGCTGGGATATGACTTTGCAAATCTGCCAAGGGCTGCCAGCACCACGGATTGTCTTGATTTCGCTTAAGAATGCTGCAGCTTGCATGGTCCGAGGCGAAGGAGGTGCTGAATCCTAGAAAGATTAGAAAATGGGCGTCTCAAAACCCAAACTGGTCTGTTTCCAACTTGTCTCAATGATCATAAAGGCCCCAAGAAGTTGAACAAACCCAAGAAGTCAGTTGTCTGGATCTTTAAAAACCAACAAGCTAGTAAACATATATAGTACTGATTCTCCAGATGTCGTGGAATTGAATCCAAATATGCTTTTTGGATGCTTTTTGGACACCCAAATATACCGACGCTACTAGGGCCGTCTCCTAGGCTCGGCCGGGCGAAAGCTTCCGTGGCTTTCCGCAGGTGCTATGGTTTCCGTCAGTCTGCTACCTGGATGTGTGGCCTTTTTTGAGAAAACGTTTTAAAGCATTGTATACATATATATATACCTACTTGTAATATGTTAAAACATATTCCTCAGGGTCTGGCTGGGCCAAATTCCCGAATTTGGGATTCAACAGAGTGACATCAAATAATATCCCCCCAGCAAGACCAGCGCTTGAAATACGAACCAGATATCCGACTGATTCGGCCTCTTCACCCTCGTCCGGCGGCTTCAAGATTGAAAAGAAGCCCGCGCGATGCGCGTCCTGCGCGATGCGCGGCATCGCGCGCAGGACGCGCCCGGTCACCCTGCTGAAGATCGTCCAAACAAATGAATACCTATGGCACTATGGATCCACGTACCCTCTGCGAGGGTAATTCGAGACTCTTTTCTGTAGGCTTGGCGACTCTTGAGTCCCTTCTGAGAAGGTATGTGGATCCCTTAGGGATACAGAATACAATAAAATTTGACTGGGATATCGGAGCGATCATCCGCAATGATAGACTCTCCCACCATGACTTCGAGGTGCTGATCCATGTTGATCCATTATAATATACTACATTGAAGACATGTTGAGTGTTCAATTCATCAGATTTTCTTGTTTGAGGTGGACTGTCTACTAGTCTGCTGATGTCTACTGCATGTTTGGATCAGTGGGTCAACCAGTCCACCGTTTGAATCAGCCATCTCTGGCCAACCAATCCTGATGGGGTCACCTCGCTAGACTCCGCTAGAAGGCCCCCACGACGCGTGATGAGCTGAGGAGTCCAGAACATGTTGCCCCAGCAAATAGAAACAAGAAAGAACGAACATAAGAACAAAAGAAAGAACGATCTGTTGCTTTTTCATAAAACAGAAAACATGAGAATGGGTTAAAGAATGGGAAGGGTTTGGTTCGGCTCCACTCCGTGCCATGTTTTTTCGGGTCCAAGGATTCTGATCAGCCGAAACCTCCGGAACCTCCGGCGGGTCACGTGGTCGGAGCGAAAACATGAGGTCTTCCACGAAAGCAGTCACATTTTGATGGTGTTTTTCTTGCGGTGTCTCGTATTGGGACTCTAAGGAAGGACCCTGCATGACCCTGCTATGGAGAGGGGTCGAAGCCTCCGCGGGTTTTTTGGCCAAAGCCCTGGCTCGCGAAGTCTATGAGTCTAGTCTGGAGTCCCATGATTCCCCTTCTGATTGCTTTCATTTGCTTCCTGCCCCCCGGCCCGTGCTCCCCCCAAACTCCCCAAACTCGAAGGGGATCGTCATTGCGCTCGTTGAACCCCCGCCGCGGCCGCGGCTGTGCCTCGGCGCAAAAGGGACCCTCGAAGGCCACGTGGCCTGCGAAGGGGTTGGCCGAGGTTCTTCCTCAGCGACGGCGCCGAAGAAGGCCAGCGAGATGCGACGGCGGGAGGCGACTCCACGGATTCGCGCAGTAGGTTTCAAAGGTCGCGTGGTTTCGGGGAGCTTTTGGCTAAAATGATGGGTGACAAAATGCAAAGCCACTGAGTCCATGAGTGGCAAATCGTGTCCCTTCTCCACGATTTCATGTAGATCAGTGGAGACAACTCCGGGCGATTCTCCGTCACCGCGAACCTGGGAACCTGGCCTTCGATGCCGCTGCACAGCTTCATCTTCTTGCACAGCTGGTCAGCTTGAGGATGCAATTTGCATCTATAATTGTATAATACGTCACAGGTCGCACATGTCGCTGTTTTGCAAAGGATGCAAAGGCCAGACGGGTTCCGGTGGGGGAATGCCAACACAAAGGCACTCAAAGCCCTATACGGGTTCCGAACCAAATGGGATTGGTGAGAAACCCCAGACCCCTGACCCGAGGATTCGGGTCCGCCCAAGGTCCAGGAGCGTTGGGGTATGATATTTCTGGCAAACTCAAGAAGGGACACGCCGATCACAGGGATTTCTGGTTGAAGTTCATGCTCTTGTCTCGTCCTTTTGTGTCTGGTTTCCTCTTGTCTCAACAACAGTTCGACCTTTTCCGAAGCAACAAAAGTTCAGGGGCATCGCATGCAAGGCGTGATCTTTCCTGAGGATGATCCTAACCCAAATAAACTTAAACGGTTGATGTGGGCTCTTGTCTCACCCTCCTGAAATGAAAAAGGTCCCGTTCCAATGAATTAGACCTTTCTTTGATGCACGCCCCCACCCCATTCATTGGGATCACACGACCATCGGATCGCCGCCCAGGAACTGAGCAACTCCGCTTCGCTGATGTCACTCACCTCGTGGACTTCGAAGGTTCGAAGGTTGGACAAACCAAACGACTAAACCAAGTGAAACAGGAGTCAACCTAGTGGAACAACCAAGCGATTCAAGCAAGTGAAACTTTGACTCAAGCAAGGGTGAACAGCTGACATGTCAGGAGGTTCATTCCGCACAGCAAAATTGTGCACCCTTTGCGTGAACTGGGGCACCTTGAGAACAAGAATGGTCCATGGGCCATGGGGCTTAACATCAAGAAACCAATCAATTCCAAGGATGCCAACTGTGCTACGCTCCCAGTAGTAGTTCTCCCAAACGTCTTCAGCGGGAGTCGTCAGGCTAAGCTGGTGGATCAACTGAAAGCTGGTGGATCAACTGAAAGACCAACTTGCTTCAGAACTCTCAAGAAAGAAGTAAAGGTTCACCGCCTGTCTACTTTAAAGGAATACCGGCGGTATAACCAAGGCTGACACTAGATGGGAACAGTGAACACAACGATCAAAGGTTTTCGGGATGCTAAGAACTGTTAGTCCATGATTCGGTGATACAGTGTGATACAAACGTTGCCTTTCCATGTTCGGCAAGCACACCCAGACCGTCTGCGTACCTGATCATCCGCCAACATTGTCGGCTTGGATTGCAAGGTGGGTATCGACCCCTGCGCCGTTGCTTGAGTCAGGAAAACCGTCGTATTGGATTCGGCAATCACAAGGGGTCCCCCTCTCCAGGTACCAGGCTCAGTCTGTCAAAACAGTCGAATGCTTGCTTTGCTCTTTTCTTGGAGGCTGCTGGGAAAATCGTGGTATCTTATAACTAGACGCCTTTGATCAAAACCGCTCTGTCAACCAATGTCAACCACAAACATGCAGCATCATGCAAATAAAGTCTTTATGCATATTATATTTGGCATCGAACAAATATAAAAAGGCCCAGGTTTCATCCATTTCCATTGGAATTGTGTGAGGTCTTTCGCTCGGACTCCTTCCATTTCGGAGACGGTCAACTTGTTTTTTTTTTGCACACCCGAAAAGAAGGTGTGCCAAAGAAGCTCGGGATTCCTTGAAGCAGCTGAAAAAAAATAAAACAACCGAACAATCAGTTGACAACCAAACAACTAAACAATCAAACACAAAAAAAAACAAATTAACACATTGAAACACCTTAAACAATGAAGCTTGCGTTCGCCTTTCTATAGAGATGGTGGGAGGTCCGGTCTGGATAGGCATCGCCGGTGGCGCACCTGCGAGGTTTGCCGCCCGGTCTCGCCGCGGGAGGTCGCCGGCGACGCGGGCGAGGGCGGTGAGTCGCGGCTGGTGGCGGTCTCCAATTGGCTGCAAGTCACCTGTGACATGCGGAATGGACTCCGGTGACCTGCTGGTGCGGCTGTTTGGAACAGATTCGCCCCCTGGCCGGGTTTGGAACAAGCCGAACAGGTGGTTTGGGGCATGTTTCTGGGTGGTCACCAGGAAACAATAGGAAACAACCTGTTAAAGTTGGAGGGTCCAGGAAGTGGAACTTGGATGAACTTGGACTGGATGTATGGATCGGGAGGTGTGCAACTGCTGTGATGGACCGGAAGTTCTCTTTTTTGGAGGTTGGGAGCCCCGTAGAGATGGATCCTGTCACGCATCTGTCTGTTTCAGTACACACCTGGACCATCTGAACCTTGGGGTCTGGCCAGACTACCCAGCCCACGATTGATCCCTGTGAATCCACATACCCTTTGAGAGGGTGAATCATGTCTTCGAAACCTTTCTGGTGCCACCTGCAGGATCCCGTGTTCGTGCCCGTGCCCGTGGTCATCAGTCTGTGCTTCTCCCAATCGGGTGCGACGCCACCCCCGGTCCGCCGAAGGGCCTCCCTCGCTCCGGCCTCGGTGTTCGATCGGACCACGCGCTCGCCGAAGGACTCGACCTCCACATGGATGCCCGCCTCGGAGCTCGAGCGACGTTTGGGAACGGCCGAGGTGTGACAGGCGATGACCAAAGGCCATGTCCGTGCCCCGAACCCCCCGGTGGTTGGGTTCTCCTGGTAGAAAATGCCAATGAACAGGGCACACAAACTCCTGGAAGACCCCCCGAAAAGGGCAAAACTACTCTGCGTAGTTTTTTTTGATGTTCAGTTCAACAACTGCGTTCTGAGGTACAAATATGTAAATCCACTATAGTTCACTGCACACTGCCATTGTGCCCATAAGGACATTTACAACCTGTAATGGTCCAAAAAATAAAAATAAGATGAAAAAGAACTTCGTCAGGTTCCGAACACCATTCGCGACCTCACAAGACCTCGGTTCGCCGGGACTGGACCTGTAAAAGAAAAATATTAGAAACAAAAAGAACACTCCAAGAAGGATCCGAAGCCTCAAACACCAGGGTTTTGAGGGCAAACCCAGGCTGCGACCCCACAGGGTTCCAGTCGGATCCCTGTAGGGTTATAACATATGCACCGCGGTACGGGACCAATTCCAAACTATAGAGGATCATTGAGCTATAGCTCAATGATCCTCAGCTTAAGCGTGGACGCCTGACTCCGCAGAGCGGAGAGGCCTCACCTGTCACCCCTCCGATGGGTTGCACGACTCCACGCCCTCCATACGCCCGCCCGTCGCCCGCGCTCCGCGCGGACGCACCTGGTGGGGCACCGACTCAGCACAACCTGAGACTCGCTGCCAGAGTGGCACACGGACCCGAAATACCTCTGGAAGTCCAAGACCAGGCTATGACCTGTAATTATGTCATTTTGTAGTTGATCTGATCTGGTTTTGGTCCAGGATCCTTGGCAAAACACTTGGTGCTTCGGTAAGAACCTCTAACCTCGATGCTTGGAATCCTAGTTACGGAAGACCTCCGGAAGACCAGCCCGGTCGGCCCGGTCAGCCCGGAAGATCAGATCTCACGATGCGTTTATACCTCAACTGTTTGAACATCAACACCAAAGGTTTAAGGAACATACCTTGCAAAGCACAGGCGTTGGGAGTTTTGGGTGTAGAATTGTTAGGCCTCCGTTCATGGTTCAAAAAAACGATATTGTTTCACAAGGATTGGTCTGTCAACCTTTCTCTTTGGATGCTATGATTGCATCCTTTCCAAGCAAATGTGGCCACTAGAGTATATTGGCACCATTAACAATATTTGGTAAAAGTTATATATATTATATACTTAGAGGTTATAAATATATAAATAATATATATATATATCATATACTTAGGATTACTTATAGTTGTTGTGCTGTTAGAAAGAGGTCTGAAGAATGAGTTCGGCCACCAGTCTCGTTGCTACTACCGTCGTCGGTTTCGCAGCCCAGGGCCCCCGACAAAGCTGCCCCATTCGGACAACCTGTGGCTTTGGTGCTTCGAAAGTCCAAGGAATCCTTTCGAACGCCTGGGGGAGGTGGCAAAGTGAGTTGTGCGTCCAAAAACGTTCCGAAAGGTTTCTCAGGTTTTGCTTACAGAACATGAGATGATATAATATTATATATATATATCTATTATATATATAAATGTAGTTATATGTATCTCCAGACCCTTCACAGTAACTAAGGAGCATGCCAGCATGCAGTCACTTTGAAGTTTGAAGGAAGTGACTGTCAACCTTTTGACAGGTCGCTGCCCCAGGTCGCTGGTCAGAATGAACAGTGACGCTTCCCGTTGGAATATCGACCCCCAGAACTGGGAAGTCGCAGGGTGTGTATGGGGAGCGTCTCTGATTTGCCACAAGATCCCAAGCCTGCCTGGCGGCCCCGCCGAGTATCACAGAATTCAAATGGTGTGAACCTTGTGAATGTGCACTTGAGGTTGCTGTGGTGAGGTGACTGTGCAGCTGCAGTGAAAGCTGGCATCAGCCAATTAAACCTCTGATGATGATGATGATGATGATGACTCTGACTTGCACAGCACGTACAAAGCGCGTCTTGTTGCGTGCAACGTGCAAGAATGGTCAATAGTTCACTAACTCTATACCGTCTTGGAGCATGCACGCTCAACTGCCATCTGGGTGGCTACAGCGTCAAAGCGGCTGCGGCCGGGCGACGGTGTAGAACAGGATTGACTCTTGACACACTGGTCTATTGCGGAAGATCGAAGAATCCTGGGATATCATAAATCATAAAACTTCCTTCAATGAAACAGGTCAGGTTCAAGATTTCAACAGCTTAGCTCAGGTCGGGTCAGATCAGGTCAGGTCCTTCTGGTCCTTCAAGAGGTCAGATTCGAGATTGATGCTGGACTGCTGGACCCTCTCTAAGTTGCGATGCCATGGCCACCGTCTTCTTGACACCGAAAACTCGGGTCAGCTGAGAGGGGGGGGGCCGTCTCAAACGGATTGATCAGTAAACATTATAAACTGGGCCAATTGGCGTGGCTCAACCAACCCCATTCAAGGTGTTTTAGGCTGCTGTCCTTTTGAACCAAAGAGCGGCCCCTCGCAGAATGGGACAAAGCAACAGAATGAGTATGACTCGGTATGACCTTCTCTCCCTCAACTCCCTCCGATTGATCAATACAAATTTGAGACTAAGCCCTCCCACTCAACGTTTCAGGAGGCATGGTCCATCTTCCGTTGGGAGAGATGTTTGGCGTACGCAGCAACCAGGTCTACGCTCGAACGCGTCTGACTCCGATCGATTCTTTCTCAGATCCCGTTAGCTACTGACGAGAATTGAGGATATTTACAAACACGATCCCTAGGTGGTTCCAAAAGAATCAGAAACGGCGTACGTCTTGATGTCTACAGAGTTTAGAGGGGGTGAAACCATTCTATCCATGCTGCTGGTGCCCAAACACTTCCCTGTCCTTCATCCAAAGACATTCGCATGCTTCCTGCGAGTCCCAACACCAAGCACCGACCGACCCTCAAGACCGTCCGTACCACGTGGTGAACCGTACGGAGGGCGCGGAGGTTTGGAGGTTTGAACGTCCCGTCCCACAAACATGCCAGGCTGAACGCTGCCCGGGCACCTGCCATGAGCGGTAGGGGAAACCAAAAGAACATACTGTGGCAGTGCGGATGAGCACAAAAAGGCCAGGTGGTCCAAATTTCAAACCACTTCCGGGCGTAAGGAAGTACCACCAAAACTGGATGCTTTTGGAGTTCTTTTTTCGGATCTTCTTTGGTGCTTTTGGTGCTTCAGTTGAACTTGGAGCTGTCTTTAAACTAAGTTGTGATCTTTCCACAGACCTTCTGGAAAAGGTATGCCTCCAGTCTGCCAGAAAACATTATAAAAAGAAACGCCGGTTGCTAGCAGGGGATTGCTAGGGCAAGTGCATGCAAGCAAGTCCTGCTGAAACAGGTGAGGAGTTGACAGCTAAAACATACTCTCCCTCCAATAAACATGGAAGTGGCCAACCACCTGTTTCTAGAGGAAAATTGTCTTTCCAGGGAGGGTACTTGATTGTCAGTCATTCGGTATTGATGCTGCAATGATTTGTACTTACAACTTACAGCTCTAGGAATTCACAGGTGGTGCACAGCTAGATTTGTCTGGCTTGAACCAAACGTGTTCAGGATCTTTAACCCCTGGTCGTTTCTCCATTGGCCGCTGGATTTGTTGAGGGTCCATTGTTTCGTGCCAGTGCAGTGGAAAAGGAGGTTTGAGGGTCAATGTAGGCACACACTGCATACACGGGGTGTTTGGGAAACACAAGCATACCCACGACCGCCGAACACGTGTCACTCTTGTGATTCCGATGGCCAGTCAGCATCGTCAAGACCCCACGCTGTCCAGCAAATGAACTGACATGACATGGCAGTCAGGAATCACAGATGTGATTCAGCGAAAAACAATGGCACTTGATTGCAGAACGTCTCCTCGTCTTCAAAGCCGGCCATTCAACTCATATCAACTCATTTGCTGGTTCTACCGTCCTACCAAATGGATTGATCACCCGCATCGGGTTGCTGTACGGACGCGTGATGAAGATGAAGACGTGGGATATCTGTCAGAGGCCAAAGTCATCTTTGCGATGTTGATCTTGGATCTCCTCTCAACGACGCCACGGTTGAGGTCAGCGGAGTGAAGGATTCAGTCACCCAGAGTGTTTTGCAATGTTGGTAAAACACCTGTTTACATGACAAAACGAGTAGTAGAATAACTCCAAAATTGCAATATTGATGCCTAAGACTGTAGCCTTGGAGCCTATGTGGATGATCAAAACGACATTTTAGAAACAACACACATTTCACATCATTTTACCAACTCTTGGGTGGATTGAACAAAGATGAATAATTTTCCAAATGTTGAAACAACAACTTAAAGGACGTTGACCTAGGAAAACAATGGAAAACATAGTTTCCTATTCGCCCGTGTTGTTCGTCCGGTCGTCCAAGAGTCTCACCGACACTGGCAGTGCGCAATGAAGGGCAATTAACACGAAAACAGTTTCAAACCAAAACGTTGGCAGCGGCAAAGTTGAGGGAATGTGATGTTTTTTGTTGTCCGCTGCTAGGTGAGGTTTGAAGATTGTGGCTTTCCCATTTTCCAGTCATCTTACTTCCCAAGTTCCGCCGGGATCGTCCCCACCGACACGGCGATCCATTCATTCATCCACATCCCAACAAAAAAATCCATGATCTTCTCACGACGATCTCTTATTAGCACCACAAAAACCGGCCTGGCCATGTTTGTCACTACTCCCCAAGCCACCAACCAACAAGGGCATTCGTTTCGTCCCGAACTTGTCCCGAATCACGCTGGTCCACCGGACCCTGGGTGGACAATTCCCAGACCATCCATGTATGGAATAGTTACTTAGGGCCGTATTGCGTCTCCCACCCTTGAGCCAAGCTCCCTTGCTTATGCTTTGCTGGCTACATGTTGCTCATTTGATTTCCCTTCACCCGCTCCACCGGCAGGAGTCAACTTATGCCCTAGAGCAAGCCCTTGCCTTTTTTTGTTTCTCGTGTTTTTTTGTTCACGACACATTGCTCCTCTGCACACATGCGGCAGCTATCCCTGCTCCCAAGTGCTTTCTCTATGCTTGGCGACCCTTAATTACCAGCACCTCGCCTGATAAAATACATGAGGATTGCAACCGACCGACACCCCCCACACAGTCCGCGATCTGTCGTCTGCGGCCAACGATCCCTCGCTTTTCAGCGGTGAAAGGAACCGGAGCGGGCCCTGCACGCTTCAACAAGTGATGCCTTGCTCACCAGGACTAACCAGGCTCAAACCTTTCGGAACATTTCGGAAGATTGCTCAAACGGGCTGGATGCACTCACAGCCGCCCCTCCTCGTCCACCATCCTTGAGGCTGCTTGAAAGGATCGCACCCGCCTTTGAGAGCCTGCCTCGACCATACACGTGATCAATATTTTGAGGACGCGGCCAGAAGTCAACCTCTCACCTCAAGGCTAGACAACATGTAAAAAGAGCGCCAATAAAGCAGCGTGAAACCTTTAGTTTTGGGCATCGGAAAAATGATGTGTCCCAGTGACCCTGCTGTGGGACACCTTCGTGCTCTTCGTGGGACTCCACTTCACGGAACGCTTCCTCGTTCATAGGAGTGCTACCCATCTTTCCAGACAACACTCTCCAAATTCGAGACACTTTCACAAGCAGGCGCTGCCTTGTTTCAGGAACATGAGCAGCTCATGCTGAGGGATGTTCCGGGTTGTCATTGGATGGGAAGACTCATCAAGAGTCGGAAAAAAGATATGTTGCGGTGGCCCAGAGCAACTTGCACCTACAAGACAGAAAACGCTACTTTCCCCCTGAGCTGCGGTAGAAAAGGATGTTCGCAAGCACCACAAAGGCAATTTGTTCAGTCTTTCGTTCCCTACAGGTGAGTCCTGTAATCAGCGGTTGGAGGACTAGCTAGAAAAAGTCGGAGGTGACAGAGAAGGATGAACGTGGAAAGTAAAGGCGTCCTTGCCTGTCTTTTCTTCACAACTCCTGTCTCCTGTGTCTCTGCCTCTCTTCGCCTTATCTTCACAACTCGTGTCTTCCGCGTCTCTCTTCACCTTTTTCTTCACACAACTCGTGTCTTCCGTGTCTCGAAGAGTAGGGAGGAGAGGGGAGAATGGAGAGAGCAAAACGGTGGAGGGCTCCTTCAGCCAGCAGCGGAAAGCAGCGAACTCATCAGCCGGCGCGCGCGGTGCAAAAGGCAAAGCATTGCCTTTGCTTCGTCGAGCTCCATACCTAGAGGAAAAGAAGTGTCGAACTTGTGGGCGCAGTTGTCACGTCCCTTATGGACCCTTTCTTGCATGGTGGCTGCCTTGGACAATCTGCCGTGGAACCATGCAAAGTGCCGTGTGACTCATGTGAGAAGTTCATGTCATCTTGAGCACAGACGACTGGCCGGCGAGTTGAGACAAAGGATCCACTCGTCCGGCGCTCAGGAAGTTGTTTCTACATTCGTTTGAATAAAAACTGTGGCTGCTTTGGGAAGCGACCAAGACCTAGAGAAGCACCCGGTCTGAAGGGCCGAATTCCCATGGATGGTCTGGGCGTAAAGACGTCCGTCTCCTGCTTGAGGAGCGTAAAGTCGAAGTCCTCCAGGTCGGTAAATTCCAACCTCCGTCCGCACCGGCCGCGTCCGCGTGGGCGGAGCGTCACCGCGGAATCGGCCGGAAGGGCCCGGAGCAGGACAAATGAAAGAAAAGCCAAACGGCTTGGTAGGTTGGTAGGTTGCTAGGGGTGAACAACCTGGAGCCCCAAAGCCTGGTAACGTCTGTAGCTTCATCTTTTGATGTTGATTCTGTTCATGTTTGGTGGTCAACCAGGCGGCTTTGGACGCATAGCCATTTGGTGGTAACAGGAATCGGTCTTCGTGTCGTTTCCCTCTTCCGACCCCTCGTTACATGGTAACAGGTACTGTATACCGGGGGGCTCTACTTAGGACTATGAACCTAATCTAATAGAAGTTTTGAGTTTTGACTGGATAATAATAACACGGACTTAATAACCCCCGCCCCAAAAAAGGAATACCTAAGAGAAGTGTTGACTTCAAAAACCCTTAACTAATAACATGGGTTTTTTAATGTATTTGAAGCTTTGGACTGGCTTGCAGTTGGCTCCATCAGACAGTTGGGTATGCGAGAAAGCACTTAACAACCTCATACCAAGACAAGAACATTGAGGCAGCTGCAAGGATGTGACATCTAAAGCGCCAACAAACCTTGGGATAATTTGTTGGACTGCATCCAGTGTTGGATTGTGGGTAATTGGCTAATCTGATCTAATCTGGGTATGGATTCCAAGATCAGGCACCTTATGACTAATCCTAAGTTTCTGCAAGCTTTTGTTGTTCAGTGAAACTGTGAAATTTCTGGGATGGTCCACAGTGGGATGACAGATTGGAGGCAACTGAGGTCGGGCGGAATGGCATACCAATCGAGTCGCGGACCTGAACGAAAGGCCAATAGATGCCAATAGTTTCTGGAATTGCGCTGCGCTTGGATTAAACATCATTTGACGCCCGCAATGTCTCAGTTCTGTTCGGTTCTGTTTACCGTGAGCTTTGCTGCAATGGCCTGATCCGGCTTAAAACCTCAAGTGCTGAGCCTCCGAGCCACCCAGCAAATATTTCTTTGGCTTCCCTCTTAAGAGGTGTGCATGCACCTCCTGAGACACTTAGAGGCCAGTATCCCTCTATCCCACGTATCCAGGAAGGAACTCCAAAAGAGGCCAGTCGGCATGATCAAACCTTCTAAAAGCTGCGTCGTGCGCTGCCACCATCTGCCACTCCACCCCCGTTGGCCACTGCATCCGATCAGCATTTCAGTCACGTTGGCGAAGGACACGTCGGGCCCGCGCGCGGTGCTGGCGCGCCGGGCAAGGGAGGCCTTGGATCCCGGAAGCCTCTTTTGGTCGACCAGAAGCGGTCCTTCAAGATACCCCAAAAACTCCATGGGACTCAGATGGACTCAGTCTGATATACCGGCACCTTCAAAGGGGTCACCAATGGAAGCCCCTACACCACTAAGGGACCTCCATTGGACACCCCGAAAGAAGGTCAAGGTATATATATATATATCATCTGCTGAGCCCAAACACTACAGGTCTCCAAGTTTCGGCTCGCGGACGATTCTTTATTTCCGGGGCCGGGGGAACCATTGAGGTGGTCAAAGAAATCTTCACATGGACCATGGATTGTTTGGGATAACGTAGTGGCTGGATGTGCATATAAGAAACAACCCTGACTCCTTTTGCGTTGGCTAGGAGCTGCTTGGGGCATGCCTGATTCTGGCCTCCAGCAACATGCCAACATCTTATATTATAAGGGATCTCGACCAAAATGAAGTTCGTGAACATTCCAGCACCGCACTGCCCAAGAACCTGATCATTATAATACATTCTCATTACTACCTGCAAGGCTCGGTATCAGGAGTTTCACTCCACTCTTGGCACATCTTGGCATCCACTTTTCGGCGAACGCAACGGGAGAAATGCTCCACAAGTCTTGTTCTTCCCCGCAGCCCGGGGCCCCGTACGATTCGCAAGACCCGCACGAACTGAAAGATCACGCGCGCCATGACCAGTGACCTGGGAATGGTGCGTGACGGGCTCAAACGAAACACCCCAGCGCTACCTGAGAGGGTAGGAACCTGTGGCAAACTCCATGAAGCAAACACTCCATGTATGGAATCATACCTATTCTATGCATGGACTATTATAACAACCCCAATGTCGGTAAATTATATTAGTAGCTAGAAGCTACTAGTAACAAGGGCATTACATGGAGCGTCTGAGTGATACTCTCTGTACTAAATCCGAATTGTCAATGGCTGCCCTGGCCACATGACCTGCTGGCGTGGATGGCTACAGTCCCTGGAAGAATCATGGAAGTGGATAGCATTGGCCCCTTGGATGACCCTGACATCCTCTCCAAATTTGCTGGTGCCATCCACTTCCATGTTAAGTCCAGGAAGATTCACATGGAACCTCCTTCACATGGAGCGCCGAGCGCTCGTGGCATGTTAAAGCTTCCCAAAAACCTGTGGATTTCAGATGTCTTCAGGTCAGCTCATCTTCCAAAGGTGTAATGACTCAGAGAGCACGGGCTGAGCTCGGCACCCACCGGGTGAGCTCGTGAAACACCATTAAACAACGTCAGCCGAGGAATCAAAAGAACCATGAGCCTGATCAAAAACACCATGAACTCAACTGAACCGTCAACCGTCAACCCATGAATCAAGCATCCAAGAAGCATCCGAGCATCGGTTCACCGACTGACTCTTTCGACCCGTGCCCCCGAGCTGACTGAGCTCGACATCCTCCTTCTGCGCCTCTCCGGCAGCCCTTGGGGCCTCTGACGTGGCCCAGCTTCGTGTCGGAGCCATGCAACCCCATACGATGCCACCGGGTGATGCGCCCAAACACTAATCTATGGCATTTTTTCCCTCTGAATCACTGAATCCACCCCAAAGATTCCAGTGAGTGTTTGGGTATAATATAAGTCCCAGGCTGCAGGTAAAGATTCCAGTATCATGGAGTGTCTGGGTGTCTGGGCGCATACGCACCGCCGCGAAAAAGCCCAAGACCCCGCTTCGCCGACTCCCACATCTCGCATGATCATGTCCTCTCATAACGTTGACATGGTCAACAAAAATAAAGAACATGTAAACTGAGCATGTGGCTGCAAAGAAGAAAAGACCTGGCAAACGACCGTGCTTTCGTGTCGGGTTCGATCCTCTGCAGTCTGGTTTTTTAGAACGATTTTTTTTACCAGCGATTGTTGGCTTTTGGTTTTGGTGTCATGCAACCAACAGTCTAAAGATGCAAATGGTTCATCATTGATTGATTTGCAGTTGGTGTCCTTGTGCTCCGACAAGGTTTTGTCCAGGCGTTGCAGGTGAGTGAGCTGGTTGGATCCCAAAGACTCCATCTGTGGAATACTTGAATATTTATAAATAGTAATGTGTATTTACCTACTATATGGACCCCTGAAACCATCCCAATGGAAATGTAGGAAAATATGCCATATATAGCTTGCCAGGGCATGTTCAACTCCTTGATGTCTGAGATCCACTGCAAACGGACCGAATGAATTCTCTGCACAAATGGACGTACGGATGTGGGTCAAAACATGTCAAAACCACACACACCAAGATCCCCAAGCATACCCCAGTGAGCAGTGAGCATCTCAAAACAAAAGAAAACCGGGAATGTTTCAACCATGTAACCATGGTCTGGTGATGCTTGGTTTATCTCGATGTAGTTTGGATCCCAAGCCAAAACAAATAAACAAGCACATGGCCTCGAAACATCTTCCGAAAGCAAGATCCTAAGTGATATCCTAAGTCAAGTATGCCAAAACAATCAAATACCATACTTTCATCCGTCTTCCTCGATTTACCTCTGATTTGTTCAACAAGTGAACGTCTTCGATCTCTGCCGCGCACCGGAGCTGAGCACGGCAAGGCTGCCATCCACCGCGTTCCACCTGAACGACGCTCCCGGACGCTCCCTGAGGCTGCAAAAAAACAAACAATAAAACAAAAATAGAGTAAACAAAAACAACATATATATATAGAATAGTATTGAACATTGTAAAATCACACGTTTAAAGCAGAAAAACCATGAAAAAACCATATCATAAAATAGAAATCACAGCAAATCACAGCAATATAGAAATTTGAAACAACACTAAAGAAACGACGGCGGAGAAGTCGAAGGCAGGAGAAGAAATAGATTGGTTTTGGGAAAAAATGAAGGCAGCCAAAAAATGGCAAAGATCCAGCAGGTGAACCATGGTTGGTGGAATCAATGCTCATGAAGCTGAGGTAAACACCAGGGATCCAGTAGGTATGGAGGTCCAAGTGTTTCTCTTTCTCTTGCCTCTGGATGACAGGTTGATACATGATGATACATGTTGATAACTATAAGCTCTTATTGGAGTCATGGCCACATGCTCAAAAAAGGTAAGCTGGGGAGTCCGCTGGTCTAGAGTCTATAGTTCTCATTTGTTTTGAGGATGAGTTGGATCTGTTTTTTTAAATAGGGAGACACCCTGGCCCAGGTAGACAAGTCTATTTTCCTTCTTCCAAGGGGGTCAAAATGGTCGAATTGGGAGGTCTTCCTATTCTAGACACACTCAGTTCACTGTGGGTCAAACCCGGAAAATCCTTACATGTTGGGGCTCCAGGTTTTGATGGGAGTCAGCATTGACCATGTGACGAAAGGCCAAAGGCCGGATTACTCGTCGATGACAAATCCCAATCCAGCCAATTTCTTTGGATATGATTTGCTTCGTGCGCCCCGAAGTGCATCCAACGGCCAAGATTCGACCATCCCTTTGTATTATATGACATATATGTGTTTCAATCCATTTTTAAGGCACTATTGATCATCATTTCAACACGCGCTGAGTTCACCCAATGTGCCAGGTCCTGCGTCAACGACTTTCCTGTGAAAGCCCCATCAGAAGATATCAGAAGTGGTCGATACATAGTACTAGCAACTTAGACGCTGACCTCTGCAGTTCCACGGAAATTGAAGCGTAAGCGGCTCAAAATGGCTGATCCTTTTCCTTCGCTTTCATTTTGGAAGGTCTTCCTTACGGAAGGTCACGAAACAGAACGGCCCTTCTGAGGTTCTGGCCAAGACTTCAAGTAGTTTCGGCCTCCAAAGGTTCTGGGAACTGACTCTGACCGTGAAAGTTATGGTCCAACTCGCGCAGTCGCGGTGTGTTCTCAGAGTGTCCGGAAATGACATGAAGTTTTTGCTGGGGGTTGTAAATTTGTAGATCAAGCATTTTCTGGAGGATGTAAATCAAGTAGTGCCATGTAGTGCTCATCTGTTGCCAGTCACACAAATTGCCAATAAATTGAAAAGTGAGGCCCGTGCAACGAGACTTGTCACATCCCTTAACCCCCAAGTCCCACGCGTGACCCACCCCGCGCCGGTCTCTCGCGTCTGGCAGGGGGCGCATCGGACAGCCTTGTACGATGGCACGGAGAATCACCTCCACCACCAAGGACAAGGTGATGATGCCCTGCACACCGCGGGATACACCGCGGTCAGGTCGAACGAAACCACCAGGTCGACCGAAACGGCCTTCTGGGTCGTTGGGCGGTGCTGCTCCCAAGAAGCGAGAAATTGGCATCGAACCAAACGTCCTACAGAGGCCCTACATGTAGGACCCACCCATTGCCCCACAAAAACATTAAGGATAAAGACCCATCATCAAAACTTTACCGCAACATGGTTCAACATGTCAACTTTGTGTGGAAATTATCCGCTCATATCCGCTCTTCTCTAAACATCTACAGTTAAGTTTTAAACGAACCTAAAACACCGGGCCCCATCGGCTGCCACCGCCTCCAAAAACAGCAAAGCTCTTGGCGCGTCGCGCAGCGGGGTTTCCATGCCCAAGGTGATGCACAAGAGCAGTGCCGCCTGGGGGCGATGCGAATGGCGCCACTGCTTCAAACGGGTCAACAAAGCTTAAAGAAGTGCTCGGTGCATCTAGTCATACATACCCTACACCTCCAAGTACCTGCTCAGAAGGTATTTGGACCCTCCAAATCCACCCCAGTCCCACCTTCTCAGAAGGTACTTGGAGGCCTACAGGGATAGTCATATTAAAGTCATATTGAGGTACTTGGAGGCCTAGGTCTCAGACCACGGACAGCTCGAAAGTCAAGAGCACATAGTGAAAAAAAAAAAAACACTCCGATCAGACTCGCCACAGCTTGGCACACATGCGGGAATCAACCAACGGGGCCATTGCCCTCCATCTTAACTTGGTTTGTTGCGCTTGCCTGCAAATTAGATGCTAGTACCAGTACCAGACTTGAAATCCTGCAAACCTGTGCTGTTTCCAAGTGTCGTAGGGCGGCGCCTACCTTTGGGGTGTTCGGGGGTCGGATTTCGTCCATGTGGCTGACGGGAGAGGCCACCATCTGACGGGTGACAGGTTGCGCCAGGCAAGAACACCACGGCGGCCGCTCCCTACAAATTGTGTAACTCTCAAAGAGGTTGATTTGTTTTGTTGGTCCGATTTCCATTGACCTGTAGCTCCGGTGTTCGCAGTTTTGGCTTGTGGGCTGGGTGTGTGTGCTGAGTGGGGGTTCTGGTGTTTCGTGTGATGCTTCGATGAGTTCCCAGCTTTGGGCGGCTACAGCGGAGCAAAGCGCGACACACGTTGTTGAGACCCACGAACCAGTGCGCACAGTGTGTGTGTGTGTGTATCACACTTTCGTTGTGTTCTGTTGAATGCCTTTGTGTCTAAACATTCCCCTTAGATCCGTATGATTGAACACGCAAACAGACATATTTTCTTTATGTAATTACTTGACGTATGTCATGTCTCGTCGGCTCATCGTTGGGTGTTCATGTTTTCATGTGTTCAAGTGTCCAAGCACATCCCAACATAACATGTAAACTTACAACTTCTGACTTCGGATGGCAATTCATGTTTGACCTTCTCAAGAGACTCCGCAGCAAAAATGGTCGACAACCTCAAGAATTCAGTTTATTAATGATAGGTATCGATGGGTATATATGTCATGACCTTTGTGCGCGTCAGCATGCTGAGCATGCTAGGTCTCATCAATCACAAAGCCAACACCGCCAACACGGTGAGATCCCATGGGTCGGGTGAGCGCCATGGTGAGCGCCATGGACTTGTCGTGTTTGTCATTGGACTTCTCACTTGCCGGCACTGGCTTGTGCCTTGCCAGGTCACGAAGCTACCCCAATCAGCGTCATTTTTGCATGTGTGTAGGACAATCCAGCTAGCCCCAGCAAATGCACGTTGGTTTCCCTATAGATAGTTTAAAGACTTGGTTGGAATTCTTCAAGTAAGACCTTGGATCAGTGGACTGCCCGGGGTGCCAAGGCCAGACCCTCCAGCAGCTGGGATTCAGGCGAGCACCATGGTGGCCAGGTACAGCCCGGCCGTAATCTGAGAGTAGTAGAGGCGGGCCTCGTTTTCAGCACCAAACTGGGCACCTGACGGTTTGATAGTAACTCTATGAGAATGGGATACTTTGATAATAATCTTGGAACGTTGTATGCCATGCACGACGCTCACACAACCCAAGACTACTAGCGCAACGGAGAATACAAGACCAGCTCTTATAGCTGGGTGTTCGAACCTCCACAACATTCCTTTTCAATCCTTTTCAGGGCTGGCAGTCAACACCTCAGCCTCAGCCCATAACATTGGGCACAGGAATGCGCTAAAACTATCTAAAACTTGTGGCAAAACGGTATTCTAGCACCCTTTTGAGATGCAACAAATCTTCGGCTAAAGTGTTGGCTAGTTTGAGTCCGCCAGGCCGCCACCCAAACAACCTGCGGATTTGTTCGCTTCGATCGCAGCAACAGGACCAACAGGTTGCATCAGCCATCGGCTTGGCAAGTGAAAAAGAAGCGAGGTGCAAAAAAAAAAGTGGACCGAGCACCACCTCCATATCATTCCATGTCATGACAATTCAATGACCAAGAGGCATGTGGGACTCAAACGATTCGTTTGACCTCCCTGCACTCTGCACTCTTCGGCACCCTCGCTGCATGCGTCTCCTCCCGGTCCCCCGGTCCCCCGGTCCGAGGAGCCACCACGCCGCGGAGCAGCTCGAGCGACGGATGCGGCTGCGCGGCTCGCTGCTTTGGGCGCTCGATGAGGGCTTCGTCCTGGACGGGTCCACCGGAGAAAAGGAGGGTCCTTTGTTACCACGATGCGTAGGATGTGACCCAAAATTAAAAAGAAATTGAACATGGTAAGTCATGGCCCAAATGGTTGTCATCATATACATGAGCTTACGAATCGTCTCCGGTGGGAGACGATCTTCGAAGAGACATGCCCTGACAACCCAAAGAATGCTGTCCCACACTCATAGGACATGGACGCGATAATCTGCGATTCATGAGCCGTGCCCTCTTCACTGGTTCAGCCCAACAAAACCGACTGGATTCTTTGCCATCTGGTGTTCAAGCTGCACAAAGGGGGACACAAAATGTCACTAGGCTAGGCTAGGTCTTGCTAGCTCATCCGTGTGGCTGAAACAGTCACCATACCATCATGTGCCACCTTCTCATCCGTGGATTCCAAGGTTCGGATGCAAAAGCGACAGGAAAACACCCTGGATTCCCCTCACAACCGTGTTTTCATACCCTACAAGTACTACAAGTCAGGAGCTGACTTCATTGCCAACTGGACATGGTCATACCAAAACCGATACCGACCGACCAGGAGACTGGACCGTTCGAACGGGCTACGTTCGAAGGTGGGGAACCGAAAGGGAGCTAAACTCCACGTTGGCTCGGGCTGGGACTGTTTGGGAGCTAAAGGTCCTCGGAGTACCTCCCTACGACGATCTACCAAACCACCCTACGACGTACCTCCCTTTGAATAGGCAATTTAAAGGGAAACAGCTCCATTTGCAATGATGATTGCCAGGAGATCGGGAATGGAAACCTCTTAGGGGGGGGTGTACGCCATGTGGTGGTGGTCACTGGTCACGGAGTCATGGCAGTCCTCCTCATCATCATCCCAAGCGCTCATGCGCGGGGTGACCAACACGTGAGGAAGAAACTGTCGTAAGCAGTCCCACGTCGACCAGCATGGATGGCTCGCCGCATTGTTCGGCGTGTGCGATTCATCTTTGCATCTCTGAAGGTGAGGGACTAACAAACAAGGAAGGAGGACTTGTTCATAAGATTTCATAAGCATATTTACCTGTCCATGTTCGTTGACCAAGAGTCGACTTGTCTTTTTGTTGTTGCTGGTGTTTCACAGCTCATGCGTTGCACATCATTGGCATTGTCGGTTTGTGAGATGTTGGTCTTGGCAAACGGACCGGCCGCCTGGTGGTTTTTGGTATCAGTGAGTCTGTGAGTCGTACATTGTATCGGAAGGTTTCTCTTGAGCGTGTGTTCAAGTGGCAATATAATATTGGTGTACATATGAAGGAGGGTTCATCCCATGGGAGGAAGTTCTTCAGTTTTACTCCACAAAAGCATTAAATGCCATGTGCAGGCAAATTTCAGCTTTCCTCTATAGAAGCAAGATCAAGCAAGTGGCTTTGCGCTCCTACCTCCGGTCTTACTGTTCAACCTGTATCATTGTTCGAGAATGGTGGCCGTGGAATGTCCTTGAGTTTGAGGCTGCCCAGCGACCCGTTTCAGTGGTGACTCTCGGCTCAAGCAACAAACACTGCGGTCGTGGAGATGTTTCCGGAGTGCGACCGCAAAGCTCGAAGTGATTCTTAGTTTGAGAGCGACCTGTGGAAGATGTCTTCAAGGGCAACATGTGGAAGATGTGATGACTTATTTTAATCGTTCTTACCAGTTCTGAGGGTCTCCGCTCTTAATGAGAGACTCTGATGAAGGAAGACATGTGAATGTCCCTCTGTACCAAATGGAAAACATGGTGATTAAATTGTCGACACTTCACGTGTGGAAAATTGAAGATCAGTGTGGGTTGAAAAGGGGCCGATCTTATTCCATCCCGATGAAATCAGAAGGTACCGCTGGACCCTCCAGGAACATTTGTGTGTAGCTCAAACAGGGAGACCCCCTTGAGTTTGGTTCGGGACATGGTCGCCGATTTCGGGGATCTCGGGATCTCCCGGAGTTTGAAGATGTTAAAATTCCGGTTCGGGGATATGAATATTGTGTCAAATATATATGTATTGGTTCTCAGAACTCCAAAGGGGTTCATATGCAACCTGGAGTTCTGGTCTTCAAACTCCTTGTGTGACAAACGAATACAAAACCCCTTTGGAGGTTCTTCCCCACCCCCCAACCACCTCCTTCCCCGCCTTGGCGCGGACTTTGGGCCTCACAAGTCCGTCCAAGTCGTCGCTGGGAGTGTGACAAAGGACGGCAAAGGAGAAGGTTGACATGTGTGATTTCGTCTGTTTCCGAGTTTGGCCAAACCTTAGATCTTGAAGGCCTACAAGTCTTTAGACCTTGGATGTGTTGCCAAAGCGATAATTTCAAACCTTAGACCTTAAAGACTGGGAGTTGTTTGGACTTATTAGACTAATATATGAGGACCTCCCTGTTCGGCTTTTCCCACCGGGCTTGCCCGGGGATGGGAACTGGGAAAAGAACTTGGTCCGAAAACACCTGGAAGTGCATTACATGCATAATTACAATATAACAATGTAAATATATGGTTGCATGATATGTAAATATATATATATATACACATGTTCTATACACAATGAGTATATATGCTTGTATGTACAAATATACTTGTATACATATATATATATATACACATGTCATCTAAACTGCCCTGCAACTGGTCTTCTATGACATGTGTGTTCCTTTGGATACCTTTGGTCTGGTTGTTGCAGGGACTGAGACTGTCACCCAGTCTCAGAAAAGAAACACCCGATCCGGCAGTTTCCCGCGGTTCCTGTGCAGTTCGAGAGACCTTGGCATGGAGATGTTCGATCTCCTGAGCATGATGAGTTCCAGGAGGTTCACACTACTGCCAATGGCAGAAGGATTGAACTGAAAAACACGTGTCTGATGCTTGAACAGAACCCAAGAACCCATGCTGTGCAAAAACAAAGGAGAACAAGAAACAAACAAACATTTCTCCCAGAATTGGTTTAAGGGAAAATCTACAGGAAACCATGGTTTTCCATCCCCAAAACTATGGGTTTCCTGTAGGATTTCGCATCCTTTGCAATCCTCGCCGGTCGGCCTTCTTGATCTTTTCCAGCTCTCGCCAATGGCTGACGTGCGGCGGAACCTGGCAGGTAGCCAGTGACATTGGTTCTTTCTCGACCAATCGATGTTTGGGCCACATCCAGTCAGGTCAAAAGACTCAGGGCGCCTTTGAACACGGCCTCAGCTGGGACTCGGGAAGTATACCGGGACTTGGGACGCCGCTCCGTCCGACACTAAACAAGCACGCAGGCGTGGTAGGCCTGGCTGCAACCTGCAACCTACAGCCTCTTTCTGTGCAACATGAAGCGTCACTTCAGGCACTTTTGATCTTCTCCGCAGAGCCTTCTTCTTTGCACCTTTGGTTGCACCTTTACCTCAAACACACGTCACTTCCAAGTTCCTACGGCGCTCGCTCTCTTTACTACGGCCTTCTTGTCTGCCCCCTTCTCTGTGTCACTGCCCAAGAACATGAGGGGTGTGGCCCTCCAAAACGTCGACACGAAGAAAAGCCCCACAGAGGCGGGTGGACACATCCATTTCCAGGGACTACTACCCAAAACGTCAGCCACATGCTTTACCTCATCTCCGCCCTCACAAAATAGCTCATGTCACGGAGTAGGCAGGTTCCATCCTGCAGGTGCCCGCGGCTCTGTTATTTCCTGCCAGCAGCCCCCAGCACCAGCCAGCTCCAGGTCACCTCCTGCTCTGGGTCACTGCTGTGATCATCCTGCTGTCATCGCTGGCGTGAGAGTGCTGCACTCCAAACATGGTGAGATCATTGGGAAGAGGTGCAACCCAGGTGGCATTGGATGGTAGATTCCGTTGCTAGGTTGGGAGCCAAAAGCCAAAAGAAGTGCATTGTAGGATTGAGCTAAGATAGATCACCGAGTAGCTGTTCGATTTACCTTAGCAAATTGTCAATGCATGGTTGCGTTTCCGACAAGCACATGCCGTGCCTCATGCCTCGCCTTAAAGACTGGCAGGAGGCTCCGCGGCCTCTTACCGACGCGGGGTTCAGGCTGGCGCATGGAGTGTGGCACCAACAGAGAGGGGAACCTGGAAATCTACTCTGCAACTTGGTGTTTAGCCTATCTACAGCCAAATCACCACCCAAAAGCGGCATTGAAGGTCACTTGAATAACACATCTCAGACTTGAGCAATCTTGCCAGCAACAGTTTCTCTGTTTTTTTTGTCTTCCTGTCTTTCCAGCTGTTGCCATTTTCTTTGAGCGCCGCCTTGGAGGTGTCATGGCACGCCGTCGGGCTTCCGTTCGACCTCGCGCTGCTCAGCCCCGCAGACGTCAGCAATCCGGGGGTTGATGATGTGGGGTGAGGTGATCGATGTTGATTGATGTTAACATTGATGTGACATGATGTTAACATTGATGTGACGTGATGTTCTAATATGTCAGAAACATGCATTCTGAATCTCTGAAAGGCAAACACAATCACCTTCAGTTTCCAATTGTCCTGTTCAGTTAGCCAACGGAATTCGGGAGGATCGAGAACCCACTGAGCCATGCGTGACTTGCGCAGAACTGGAGTCTGGGATGGCTTCAAATACTGAGGGTGTACAAGAACACATGATATACACAGATTTACGTAGTTTTAGGCCTGAAGTGATGCAATTCAGTGACCTGAAACCTGAGCCCCATCCCGTCATCTGTAAGAACCAACAAGCAACGACAACCTTTGCCACATCTTTTGTTGCCGACAACTACGAGTGTTCCCACACTCCGCCAGATTGAACACGAGAAAATTGAAAGCCCCTACCCTTTCCAAGCACAAAATGAGGTCTTCGTTGTTTTGTAGGAGTTCTAAGGCAAACACCTGTACACACCAAACTTCCAGTCAAAGTTGTGTCACTACCAACCACAAAGACAACTGTTGTACGTAGATCAAGTGAGATTGACATGACATATCATAAATATATAATATATAATATTTACTGTATGTATACACATGTACTGTACATTGACTGTACAATACGGTACATGTAGATACACTTCTAAACAAATTTATCAAATGAACACACGTCCCGTCCCAAAGGTTGCCCTAATAACACTACATATCTAGGAGATTCTGGGTCTCTCATAAGTGGTGTGCTCCACCCACAAATACAGGCAAAAAAAGAAGCACCTATGAACATCCATTGGTTCAGGGGTCGAATTCCTTTGAGGCAGAATGCCCTTTGTATGACGATGTCCATGTGTTCCACCGCTTGCTGAGCTTGGCTTGGATTGTAGGTTGGGCCAGCATCCACGCAGTACTCTCAAGCACTCGCATGTCCCACGCGCACGGTCTCCATGCCTCGCGCCGGAGGAAGCTCTAACATCTCACAGACCTGTCGCAAGCGCAACTGTGTGTGCAGACTTGCCAAAGTGTGGCAACCACCTTCATTCTTCAAGAAGATAAACCAGTCCTTTTAAATTCTCAGACATCCCACATTCACCAGACCCTGCAACAGGGGAGAGGGAGACTGGCCAAACGGAAGGTTCTGGCGCAGGACGACCATGTTTTCCGGCGCGTCTCAGAGTACATGTCTGAGAGAGGCTAGATCGTCTCAACTCAAGCGATGTTCGGACAATCGCAACGTCTGCCCAGAGAAAGGTCACTCATGACAACCCATCATGACTGTCAATATGTTGCAATTGCTTGGCCAATCAACACCCATCCAAAATCGTTCTTCTTTTTTCACACCCCGATCCTCACCACCTGACCCTGCTCACCAGCCGCGGCCTGGGGACTGTCCGGGCTCTCGGGCATCAGGCCTGCCATTCTGTGTGCAACGGGCGAGGGGCCTCGATGAAGTGACCGCCTGGGTGGATGCATTGGCCTCCAATGGAATCTACAAAGATCACAGACCCTATTTTTGGGTTGGACTAATAAAGACAACCAATAAGGATGGTTGGATCCACCGGCGGACCAATCATGACCGGATGGTTTTGTGGGATTTACCTGGACCGAAACAAACAACAACCAATCTAGACATATCTATACATATCTATAGATCTAGAATAGTGTTTGGTCAGATTTTTTGGAAACCCTTTGGCCCTTTGGGTCTCCTGGTAACTCAGAGTCAGAGTGACCGTGTACTCGAGACGTGTACATCTTGGTTCTGGTTGGTTTGGGAAAACGAGGCACCCCTTTGGTTGTGAAGACTGGTACATGGCCCAAAAAACATCAAAAAGCATCAAAAAGCCCATGAGCCACTGCGCAAGTCGGCACCAAACGGGTTCCGAAACGAACCATCTGCCGCATCCAATGGCGGGACGACGTGAGACTCGGCACGCTTCGTCCGCTTGCCTGAGGAGACCAGCATGGGCACCGGGTGTGGGCCTCAGACCGGGCTCACGGGGCGCAGCGCACTCGGGTCACACCACGTTGCTTCGCTCCCTCGCAGAAAAGGAGCAAGAATTGGCCAACAGCTGGGGGACGATGCAAAAAAGAACATGTCTCCACCAAGCACATCCCCCTGAGCCACTGATACACTGCAAGTCACGGAGGTCGGACACATCGTCAGAGCGTCAGACTGACCGACGGAGACCGACCGGTCGGTCCGAGGTCAGGCTGCAACGTCGGCACCTTTGTTTCAACTCGGAATCACTCACCTGGCAGGTCGCCGAAAATCCTGCTCCCTTCCCAAATGCTCCCAATCACCAACCAACCTGTCCGTCACTCCCCCCGAACTGCCACCCCCCCACCGGTGCCTGTCGCGACGCGACGCGTGCATGCCTGACGTCACGAAGTCGTGGCAGTCTGGGAACACCAGGTCAGCGTAGCTCACCTGGCACCGAACAGCACCACATGAGTTGGGACAATGAATTGGTTTGATTAAGGGAACATCTGCAGGAAACCTTGGTTGAATCACCCCCTTGTCGACCATGGCTTTCCTGTAGATGTTCCCTTAATACTAAACTCAAACTATCTATTGTGTGGGGATCCATCTCGCTTGGACTACTTTAGTAACTTTAGTAGGAGGTCATGTCACAGTATCTTGTTCAGACTACTTTAGTGGCAAGTCACTGTATCTTGTTCGGACTTTAGTGTCATCACAAAAGTATACCGTTTTTATGCGGGGGGCCTATCGCGTTCACCAGCGAATACGGATGTTGGACAAACACATAGAGCATGCCGTCGACTACGTTAGCCAACACCAAACAAAGTGGTTGCTGTCAATTCCTGCATATCGCATACATGTGTTTGAATGATTTTCGTCCGACCGACATATCTCGGATCAATACAGGGCCCTTGACGCCACCCCGTGCTACGACATATGGAAAACAGGTGACTCGTTGACGACAGAACTTGGCCGAGACTTCGTGGGCTTGTGAACATCCAAGTTGATATTGGTAGCGGAGCTGGCGACGCTCCTCCCAAAGTATTCGGACGGTGATCTTTGTGTTTGAAGAGTTCCTGAAGATCTTGTGAAAGGGTTTTGAGGTACTCATCTCACTGTTCGTGTTCGGCGAGGCAACACTATGTCTCAAGCTTTCGGAGGGGCAGAGCGCAGTTCGCCTAGGAGATACGCAGGGACCAGACGCGCCAGAACACCTCGTGATCAAGATTTCCCAGAAGAACCACGAGAACGAGCAAATGGTGGAAGACCCGACACTGGTGGAGGCTTCAGAGGACTGGACTCAGGACTGTCTAAAGCTTGCCCTTCGACAGATGGTTTGAACCAGAAGAACTACAGAAGTTTTCGACGACGTGTTGAGTTGTTCGAAAGACAGTGCCATCGTCGCAGTGTTGATACGGCAGTTGAGGGTGCATTGTTACTCATTTCAAGGTTGCAAGATTTAGCTTGGGATTCAACAGAACAGATTTCTTTCGAAGCATTGGAACGCAGTCCAACGCCATTTACATTCGTGTATGAGATTTTGGACAATTTGTATCAGTACGAACAACAAGTTGAAGTGCCATCCCGTTGTGAAGAGTTCTTTGCAGAGTTCCAAAGGATGAAGAATGAAGACATGACTTCATACCTGGTCAGGCATCGAACATTGGTGAAGCGCATGAGGGATGTTGGTGTTGAAGTACCAGCCCTTCTCAGCGGCTGGCATTTGTTGACACGTGCTGGAGTTCCAAAGTGGACACACGTTCAAGTCAAAGCATTGTGTGGTGGTGACTTGGACTATGAGAAGGTTCACAAAGCTTTGATGAAGATGTTTGGCGGTGACCACAAGCCGAATCCAAAGGACCTTCAGAGGACAACAACGACAACAGAGGTATACTTTGAAGATGATTATGAAGTTGTCGATGACGAAGGTTACTATGGTGAAGAAGACACAGGCGATTGGTGGGAAGAAGAAGTGAATTATGAAGAGTGGCATGACGAAGAAGAATGGACAGAAGATCTTGAAGAAGCAGCGGATGCCACAGAAGAAGCTTACATTTCCTACCTGGACAGTCGTCGAAGGATGAGAGAATTAGCTCTTTCCCGAGGATTTTACCCAGTTGTGGCCATTGGTCCTGAAGCAGATGGTCGCAGTCAGAGCAAAGGAAAAGGAAATGGAAAAGGAAGCTCAAAAGGAAAAGGAAAGGGCAAAAGCTTCAAGGGAAAAGGAAAAGGTAAAGGAGGTGGTTTTCGACGCACCTTCGACAACAGACGACCCATGTCAGGTTTGAGGAGACCTACATCAAGCACAAATGCAAACAGCAGTGACGTGAAGTCAACCCTGACAGGTTCAACCAGCAGTCATGGCCCCAGATTCAAAAGGTTTCGTGTGCAGTCAAGTGGTGTGAAGGAGGTTCCAGAGGAACAAGTTTCGATGGTGGAGGAGACGGCCACCGTTGATGAGTGCTACTTTTCCTCCTTGTTGCCTGGTAGAGCGATCGTTGATTCAGGTGCAACCAGGACAATTGTTGGAGAAAAGGTTTGGCAAGGATGGTTGGAACATGCACAAGATTTGCCAGTACAGGTCACGCAGGTTTCAAGAGATTTCAAGTTCGGAGGAGGTGAAACGCTTCGTTCAAGCTACGACATCACCTTCCCGGTACAGGTACGTGGACAAGACCTGAGCGTGACTGCATCGGTGGTTCCAGGAAAGACTCCTTTCCTTCTGGCAAGACCTACGCTGGAAGAGTGGAAGGTGCAACAGGACTATGCAAAAGGCAGTCTGAAGATCAAAGATTCAGATTGGTTCCAACCGGAAAGAGGTCAAAAGGGACACTACATCGTGAACCTCCTGCAGCTTTCCTCAGAAGCATTGGGAGTTGAAGAAGTGTTGGCCATTCCAGAAGATGTTGTCGTGCAGTGGCCCGTACAAGATGATACATGGTACATTGAACCTTCCACAGAAGCGGAGGCAACCGGAGAGCTGCCCCTCGTGGAGTTCGAGATTGAGGATGACACCATGATCGAAGAAGCCATGAAAGCAGTGGAGACCGACAGGTGCATGACTTTCTTTGAAGTCTACGTGGATGAAGGCCAGTTGTCGCAGAAGCTTCTGAACAAGTATGCAGATGTGAGTGTGGCCAATTTTTCTTTGCCAGAATGGGACTTCAAGAAGAGTCATGTGAGAAAGGAGTTTTTGAAGTTGATGAGAAAAGAACGGCCTTTGCATGTGTGGTTAGCTCCACCTTGCACCAAGTGGTCCGTCATGCAGAACTTGAATGCATTGACGGAAGAAGGAAAAGAAAAGCTGATGAAAGACAGAAGTGAGGAGGAAGAGTCTCATCTCGTCTTCGTGACACAGGTCTTTGAGGTCGGAAAAGAAATTGATGCTGGAGTCAGCTGTGAACATCCTCGTGGAGCCAAGTCTTGGGAGACTGAGACCATGCAGAAGCTGAAGGAAAGATCGGTGATGGATGCCGAGTGTGATCGCTGTCGAACAGGTCTAGTCTGCCGAGACAGTGGAGGAAATGTGTTGGGAAAAGTGAAAAAGCCAACACGCATCAGAACAAGCAGTCCCTTCGTATATAAGCTCTTCATTTGCAATGCAAATGTCACAATGGTGAGCATGTGAGAATGGAGGGGCGATCCACGGCTTTGAAGAGAATGCAAAACTACGAAGGTGGCTTCACAGAAAGGGCAGCAGACGCCATTCATCAAGACATGTTGAAGAGATGGCAGGCTCAAGAGACCTTGAAGATCTTCATGGCCGACGAGCTCGATGAGATGGAGATTGAAGAAGAGCAGAAGAAAGAAAGAAAAGGCAACGAAGAAGACAAGGAGATGATGAAAACGCATGGAAAAAAGGCACTCCAGATCGTGAACAAATTGCACAAGCAGTTGGGTCATCCCGGAAATGACAAATTGGTGAAAGCATTGCAGGATGCCAAATTCCCAGAAGAAGTTGTGGGATGTGCTAGAAAGTACAAGTGTGACATCTGTCAAGGAGAAGCATTGAAAAAGAGCGCCAATCCAGGTACTTTGACAGAAGCCACCTACTTCAATGAGATCATCGAGATGGACACTTTCCACATGAAGTGGAATGATGAAAAAGTTCGCATCCTGGCAGTCATTGATTTGTTCACGAAGTATGAGGTGAACGCATTGTTGCCAAGAGAAACAGAAGAAGCAGAACTGCAAGTGCTGGAGGAGTTATGGTTCCATCCTTTCGGCTTTCCAGGTCGATTGAAGACAGATGCTTCGGGAGCACACATGAGCCAGAAGTTTCTGGACGTCATGGACCAATACAAGATCAAGCTGGTGTTGATTCCAAAGGAGGCTCATTTCAAAATGGGTACTGTGGAAAGATTGCATGCAGTGAGGCGTCTACAGTTGCTGAAGATGAAGAAAGAGATGCCCAATGTTGATCTGCAGCAAGTAATTCGGACAGCATGCACACAGCGCAATCGGCTACGCAACATTCATGGCTCATCACCAGCTGACTTGGTCTTTGGCAGAGCTCCCAATGCATTGGCAGGTCTCATTGATGAACCTCAAGATCTACGACCAGATTTGCCGGCAGCAGCTCAAGATTTAGTATAGGGGATCACGAGTGGATGGCATTTTTGGCTGTACACAAGTAGATGGAAATGGAGGGTTGCATTACTCTTACCGGGACCTATGTGTTGTTCGAGAATGCCATCTATGTGTTCCTGAAAAGCCGGGGTGGTTTCAGCAACGTTCATCTGCATTTTCGGATTTTTTGTAAAGGGGTGATGGGGGTTGGAGCAAGCAGCTGGGAAACAACATGTGCACCCAAGGTTTCTTTCCTCTTTCTTTCCTCTTCCCAAGGTGATACACTTGCTCTGTACTGGTGATATTGAAATGAATTCCTCTGTACTGGTGATATTGAAATGAATTCCTCTGTACAAAGCTTCGCAACTGGTCCCGGCAAAGCTCCATATGCCATCAACTGGTGGCATCGTTTTCATATTGGTCCCAGCTCCAAGCCAAAGCTCTCTCAAGCTGGGTCTGCTCATCAGGCTGTCCGATCTCACACCATGTGAAACAGCGGCTGGTCCTGTCTCCATTCACGCTCCGATAGTGGATTTGGAAACAGCGCCGAGGTCTGCGCAACTGAAGCCAAGATCTAGGAGCCGCCATTGAACGTAGATCAGCTGGTGTTGCCCATGAGCCAGCAGCAGCCTGAAGGTGACTGGAGCTTGCTGAGCTCGAGAAATCTGGCCTTGACGTCCTGAATAGCAAGAATTAAAGAACATGAGCTGCGTATGCCATCTAGGTGTGGCCAAAGGGGGGGGGAGTCCTCTATAAGACTGGAGGTTGCTGAGCTCGAGAAATCTGGCCTTGATGTCATGAATAGCAAAAATTAAGGAACATGAGCTGGGTATACAATCTAGGTGTGGCCAAGGGGGGGGGAGTCCTATATAAGACTGGAGTCTGGCCTTGATGTCCTGAATAGCAAAAATTAAGGAAGATGAGCTGCGTATGCCATCTATGTGTGGCCAAGGGGGGAGTCCTATA
>CAXAMN010029094.1:9177-29425 GCA_963970005.1 Durusdinium trenchii | reverse complement strand
AAAATGAAACCCGGCTACATGTCACCAAGCCTGTGTCTGAAAGGAGGCTTCTTCAGCTTCCATGGCGTTCACAGCAGCAAGCGCAAGCGCAACCAGCAAGAACTAACAGTACAAGGGAACTCTACAGTACATGAGAGTAGGGTGCAGCTCAATCCTGGAACTCTACATGAGTGGTTTCCCATATTCTAACTGGACTGCCTGTTCTATATTCTATCTCAGGCCCCACTGAGTTGACTAGGAAATTTAATTCCTACTGTTCGCCCCCTGCTGATCATCGTCCATGGTAGCTTGAGACGCGACGGACACCAAATGCCATCAATCAGTGCACATTCTTACAAAACGACATCCAAAGATCCAAACGGATCAAGCGACATTTGCTGACATTTCTTGCATTTTCTAGCAAAGCTTTCGAGCTCTATTTGCATTGTATGCCATCTACTTGTTTCACATTTCTCTAGTGCGGGGGTAGATGGCATGGAAATGGTCTAAACCACAAGAGGATGGCATATCATAGGCTCCCTCCTCATGCCATCCTCATGTTATCCCCTATAGTTCTCCGGACTCTTGCAGCCAAGACATTTCATGAAGCCAACAATGATGCCCTTCTGAGACGTTCTCTTTTGGCAAGACCAAGGTCCGACCACGAACCTTTGCCACTTGGTTCTTGGGCATATTACTGGCGGCAGGGAGATTCCAAGCTCGAAAGCTCTCGATGGCGGGGACCTTCTTTGGTTTGCATGGTTGAGCCAAAACCCATGAGCGATTCAGAGAAGTTTCGACCTCATGTTTACTGGTTAGCTCATGGTGCCTCTCTCGTTCGTGTCGCTCCTGAACACATTCGTCCAGAGTTGCCACGAGAACGGTTGGCACGGTTAGAGAACATGCCAGATACAGCTCAATCCACACCGATTCAAACCCAAATCCTTGACACCTTACGTCCTGTTCGCGGTCCCGTTCGGTTTTTGGATTTGTCTTCTCAGCAATCTCCTTCCCTTGGGGGTACCTCTTTTGCGAATGCAGCGAGTCAGGGTGCATCCGTCGTTTCGGCCTCGGATAACACTGCAACCGATGCCCCGGCATCGGAGAACACTGCAACCGATGCCGGACAAGATGCACCAGCTACATTGGCAAGTGTTGCTGAGAAGAGTGCAGGTGAAACCGGAGTTGATGCAGAGATGCGAGAGCCAGAGATTCCAAAAGAAGAAGATGTCAGACCACAGAGAGAAAGATCAAGAAGTCCACCCGCTAGAGATGAGAAAGCCAAAGCCTTTCAGTCCTACAATTTGTCCCGACAGTTGGATGGAATGCCTCGAGTTGAACCCGGTGATGCAGCCTTTGAGAAACACTGGGAACAGATGGTTCAGCCCATGGAGGAGGACGAAGATTTGATGGCTGAGTCATTCCATGAATCCAAGCTCACGGACAAGGAGCGAAATGAGTTCAGTGAAGCGAAGGACAAGGCGCTACGTGTTTGGCTGGATAACAAGGCTTGGAAGGCTGTTCCTGAGACGGAGGCCAAGGACGGCGAGGTCATTCCAGCAAGATTTCTGCAGAGATGGAAACCTACGAAAGAAGGAAAAGTGGCGAATGCCAGAGTCATCATCCAAGGATTCCGTCATAAAGACGTTCTCAATGAAGAGCTGGATCGTGAGTCGCCGACTTTGAGCAGAACAGGTCGCATGTTGATCCTGCAGTGGGCTTGTCAGTTGGGATGGAAAGTCTTTGCAGCAGATGTGAAAAGTGCTTTCATGCAGTCCAAGTCCATCGATGAGGAGACCCGCATCTATATCAGACCCACTGCTGAGATGAGGAGACGATTGGAGAGACTCATGGATCTCAAACCATGGGAGCTTCTCAAAGCCACCAAACCGGCCTTCGGTGACGTGAGAGCACCAAGGCAGTGGTATGAGTCAGCAAAAGATTTCCTGATCAATGAGGCCCAGTTCCTTCAGCATCCTTTGGACAACTGTGTTTTCCTAAGCGTGAGGCTTGCATGCAGAGGAGATCAGGATTTCCAAGTGTTTGAACACCAAGGCAAGCAATACATTGTCGACGGGATTCTTGGTTTGCATGTTGATGATTTCCTTGGTTGTGGCGAAGGAGTGCATGCAGTGGAGGATGTAACCGGAATCCGTGAGGAGACAGAAGCGCAGAGGACAACACATTGTTTCAAGAGCAGGTTGCAGAGTTTGGCACAAAAGTTCAGGTTCGGCAGTTGGGACTTCGGTCGCAATTCCAAGATCCTGTTTTGTGGGACATCATTGGAGCAAAGCATTGGGTATGACAGCTTGACATTGAGCCTGAAAGAATATGTGCAAAAGATCAAGCCGATTACCTTGGACAAGCAGAGGAAGACCATGAGCGACGCACCATTGGAGCCCAAAGAAACGAAGATGTTGAGAGCACTCATTGGCGCGTTGGCTTGGCCGGCAGGACAATGCCTACCTCAGTTGTCCGCTTCAATTTCATTGTTGCAAGCATCGTCGAGCAATCCAACAGTTGGTGACATTGTGCAAGCAAACAAGTTGTTGAGATTTGCAAAAGACGTTGTTCAAGGCTACAACATGACCTTGAGGCGACATGGACAAAGCTTGTCAGAGATGCGCTTTGGTGTGTACATGGACGCATCATGGGAAATCAGGCCTGACGGCTCGTCCCAAGGTGGGCACACCATATTCATCGGCACAGAGGATGAGATGAATGCAGGGAAGCCTTTTCCTTTGACCATCATCAGCTGGCATTCTCGAAAGTTGAACCGCGTGTGCAGGTCTTCATTGTCGGCAGAAGCACAGTCAGCGGCGAGCGCAATTGATGAAGTTGAATGGACCAAGATTTTCGCTGCTGGAATGGTCAGTCCCTACATCTCCATTGCTGATGAGGGCGTGCTCCAGATGTTCGGCCCGACTCCTGCTTTGACAGATGCAAAGTCTCTTTTCGATTCTGCAAGGTCAGTGTCTGCAGGTCTGAGGCTTACAGAGAAGAGAACAGCAATAGAAGTCGCAATTGTGAAGGAAAGGCTAGCTGCGATGCTTGGAGAAATGAAGTGGGTGAACTCGGCACAACAAGTTGCAGATGGGCTCACGAAACCAGGAGCCAAAGACAGTTTCTCGCATGTTCTCAGGCGAGGAGTTCACTCTTTGAGGTTTGATCCAAACTTCACGGCGGCCAAGAAGGTCACAAGAGAAGAGAAAGATGGTGAAGAGAAAGAACACGATGAAGCCGCCAAGATGCTTTTCCACGGTGAACTGTTGATGACCGAGGAGATTGCAGCTGGAATATGCCAGAAGCCCGGTTGTGGGAAGTCGCTTGATGCTTCACAGCAACACCACAGGTATTGCAGTCGAAGACATTTTTACAAGCACTTCAACCAGCGCAAACTTGGTGAAGACATGTGGAAGAAAGCAGCACAGATGGCAATCCTTACGTTGGCAACACAAGGTGCAGAGGAAGCAGGTGTTGAAGCAGCTGATACAAATCAGGCAGCATCGGGAAACACTGCAACCGATGACTTCCGAGTTGTGTTGACATTGTTAGTGATTTTCCTGTTTTCATTCATTGGCATGCAGAACGTTGCATACAAAGCATACAGGTGGTTTTTGAGCATTGTGCAAGTTCTTTTCCCCCAGCCAGTGATGGTGAATGAGAACGCGATTGAAGAAAATGAGGTGAATGACGACGATGAAGTTCCTGAGATTGACTCAAATCCTAGCCATGGCACCATTGCAGAGATGGAAGCCGCACAGAACAACCAGGTGAATGATGATGATGCCGGAAGCTCTTCCGTGAACGATGATCCAGAAGTGTCACCAGAAGAGTGGGATCGCTGGTACCAAATCAAAGAAAGTGTTGAGAATGAAAGAGGACAAAGGAAGTGGAAGAAAATTCTGAATGAAGTGGTCCTCAACTACCAGCACCCCATGATCGACAGCGCGTTGAGAGGAGTAATGATTGAAGAGAATTGGACAGATAACCGCTGCAAGTCTTACAAGAAATTGTTGGACATTGAGGACACCTCCGGTTGCACTTCGGACCAGATTCGCCTCTGGAATCGTCATTGCAATGAAAGGATGCTCTTCATGATTGAGGTGAGTGCAAAGGTAAAGAAGCAGAAAGAACAGATTGAGTTGTTGGAACGCACCCTGGCCAGGAAAGAAAGGCTTGAGCAGTTGGAAGGCATGGAGCGCTTTCGACAAAGAGTGAGTGATTGGGAAGTCAAAGACAAGGTGTGCCAGACACCATTCACTTTCAGTTCGGCGCGCAATAGGTTGGTTGCTCTCCCTGACCATGCTCACGGCTCATACGAGTTTCAGAGCGATTTTTACAACAGGTGAAAAGAGCAATGGCGTCAAGGCCAAAAATTTTGTATTTTTTTCCAAGAGGAATTTTACATGGTCGAGATGGGCTCGAACGAAAGAGCTTTCCTCCTGTGTCAATTCCTGCATATCGCATACATGTGTTTGAATGATTTTCGTCCGACCGACATATCTCGGATCAATACAGGGCCCTTGACGCCACCCCGTGCTACGACATATGGAAAACAGGTGACTCGTTGACGACAGAACTTGGCCGAGACTTCGTGGGCTTGTGAACATCCAAGTTGATAGTTGCTCTATAGCCACTACAAGATGTTCTTCAAAATGATCAGAATCATCGACCAGGGACCCAGGGAAGCCAACATGCCATCGTTTCAGGGGCTCTTTAGTTCCTTGCGATACGCATCTTTGACGTTTAATCCTCACCCGCCACTTAAAAAAAAAAAACCTGCCAGGGTCAGTCAATTCACATGCATTTTCATAGCTGAAACAAATCGGTTTTGTTGAATATGAACACTTTAAGCTTGACGAGTATGCTTGCTTTTGAGAGGCCTTAGATGTTTCACATGAAGGCTAAACGGAGGGGGTGAGTGGAATGGTGGTCAACAAAAAATGGGTATACGAAGTTAGTGCATCAAGAATACCTTCTACGAATTTCTGCGAAGGTTGTTTTTTGTCACGGTTAGTGTTCCTACTTGGCTCACCATTCCAGAAAACGTTCCACGAATATCCCGGGCCTTCCGCAAAGTTAGTGGAATGGGTTTGTGCAAAACTTAGTGCAAAACCGTTTCTGTGCACTATCCTTCCATTTGCCTCTGATCACAGGTATGTCATTGCCGCCCCCCAACCAGCGAAGCCTTCTCTGCAGCTTTCAACTCTTGCAACTTCTCCCACCGCTGCCTCAGCCCAAAGATGCCCAAAGCAACACCAATGCACAATCGGCACAATAAAATGCTAGATGGCTATTGGCATCTATTGGCTATACTATTGGCCAATATACTACAGTAATTCATATTCTATCATAATCTCTCCTGCTCTTCTTGGTGGCTTCCTTCTTACTTGGACTTGGACCAAGAAAACTATCCCACTTCTCAGGCGTTTTTGGGGGGTCTCCGCAGCCCGGAGACCAATCGTCAAGCAGACGGTCCATGCACTGTCCGTGGTCGCCGGGGCACACGAAGCAGCTGCGCAGATGCTGGCCAAGCCTGGGGCCCCAAAAGCGGTAAAGAAAAGGGTGAGTTACCTTGGTGGTTTTGAACCCAAAACCTTCTGATAGATATTGTGGAGAAAAATAGAGGATATGGTCGGGTGAGAATCCCTCCTTGGTCTTGGTCAAATCGGATATTGGGGGAATTCCCCCTTGTTCCAACAAGCAGTTTGAGTCTGAGTGGGTCCTAAACCCCAAGGTCCTAGCAGTCTCAGTACCTCAGTACGGTGGTGCATCTCAAGCAAAGTGATCCCGGATCGGTTTCTACAATTTGGGTACTCGCTGGTTCCAGAGTTATCTGTGAATGAACATATCTCATGTATACTGTATTCTCATGTTCATGTTGAGGGAAAATGGTCCGCAGCGTTCCTCCAGTCCCCTGAGTCCGCCGGACAGGCCCAGCCCGATCGGCACGAGGAGGATCCACGCGCCACCGCCCGTGGGACCCTGAGGCGAACCACGACGTCCGGCCGCAAGGCTCCGGATTTCGGGCCGCAAGCTGAGAGGCACGGACAAGGAACTGCCTTCTTAGAGCTCCCCACATGCGGTGCCTGAAGGCTTTGGGACCAAAGAGGTGCCCAATCCAAGGTACTTGAACTGGTTTCTCAATCATGGGATGGTTCAGCTCCAGTTGTTTGCATGCTGTGTTCATTGCACACCCGACATGAACAGTGACTTTCACCTCCAAAAAGAACAAAAGCAACCATGTATTGCGTGCACCAAGCAGTCCTGGCACAACGCATGTCCCACTAAAAGAGCAGGCAACCCGGTGTTTTCTTCAACCAAACCCCGCAACCGGTCCAACCGTCCTTAAACCACCGGCGGCGGTCCCCTCACCCATGACCCCGACCCACCGCCTCTAAGGTGGCTTGGGCGGCGTGTAAGCAGCGCTGGACGGTCGCATCCGCTTGGTCGGCGGCGCCTGGGCGAACGGCGGCGGCGGGTGCGGCGGGTCCACGGCCACCGAAGATCACCGAAGTGGGATCTGTGAATTTTCCCTTCTGAAGCCTTCCCTGACCTCGTAACAGGCGGCAAAAAGGGGATCCCAAGGAGAAGTATATCAAAGAATATGTTTGAAGGTGCGGAACAGCCAGCGGAACTAAGTTAACTGCGACATGCTGGCCCAGGAATGATCGTTGCATCGGATCGACATGCCGAAAAACCCACTGCCTTGGTTGAGTTCTTCAGTCAGCACTGAGGCTCAAGGATTGCGATGAAGGATGATGAAGGTACCAGCACAATATCACTGTTATTCACTGTTGCAATAGCATCCAACTCAAACCCATTAGTTCTGAGCCCTGGCCCATTTTGAACACCTGAGTTCGGGGTCTCCGAACTGCAAGAAACAACTGCATCCGGACACCCAAAAGGTCGAATTAAACATAATGACATCCAGTATCAACCGTTAACGAGCCACCAAACAACAAGGTTAATTAAGTTCATGGTTCCAACTTTGTGGTTCAACATTGGTGAACACTTCACCATGAACATGCTTGAACCTCAAAACCACAAATATCTCATGATTCATATATATGTCAAACCTCCGTCGACACATCCAAAAGCCCCGCTGTTCCGCCAGGAAACGCCCCAGCAGTCGGCAAACACCGCCCAGAATCACCAAAACGTGCCGGAAGTGGAGCCTCCGGTTGCGGGCACAGCGGTGGTTTGGCGAATGTTGGTGACCACTAAATATAACTGATCTGACAAGGTCAATATATTATCAAACACATTCAAACACCACTCTTGGCATGAGGATTTACACCGGCTACGCCCAAATGTTCGCTTTTCCCCAACCCATCCACTGACCTGCACCTGAGTTCGCCCCAAAACACCCCTACTGCACAGATTCCGCCTGAAAACTCCTCGCGCGGTGGAACTCATCGCGGGGAGCGATTTCAGCCTCGGTCCGCCGGGTGCGCTGCGACCGCAGAGCGATGCGGTCGTTGGAGGGGGAGCCACGGTGTGGCGTCATGGGTTGCGATCGAGCTGCGGCGTCCTGGGATTTGCATCGGGCGTCAGCGGACAGCATGCAATTGGGAACCGGTCGGGTGGACACGTTGCGCCCAAAAAGGAACGTGAAAGCGCGCGGCTTGTTGTCTACAATAAGCAGATCCTTCACGTTCAGCTATCTTCAGCTTTCCCTCATTCAACTGACTTGTCAGGTCGCCCAGTATCTTCTTCTACATGTCCATCTGAGCCAGCAAATGTTACAAACCAATGTCTTGGACTCTTCTTGCTCCTTCCGAACCAAGTAGGCTAACAGATTTTTGCCCACAGGATGAGGCAGCAACGCAAGTGCTCCGTAGCTGGTCTCGGTCTGGGTGAAGCAGGATGACACAGAAGACAACGATGAAATGAACAACTGCGAACACAAAGCGGATGAACTGTGGCCAGTAGAGTGCAAGGTTGAGACGATGAAGCTGAGACGTGAGCCGCAGAGAATTCTCAGGCTCTGCTCACGGGTTGCCAGAGTCCATTGCTCACTGATTTTGACAAAAGTCCCACCGCTCTCTGCGGCGAGCTCGTGATTTCAAGGAACGAGCTCTCAACTTTGACGTCACCGCCTGAGATGTGAAACCTTGGGTGAGAGGTAGTGCGGTGGAAGGAACATACATCTCTAGCCTCCCAAGCTTTTCTCCCTGCTTGTCACGTCTGTAGTTGAACTTCCCTGTCTCTTCTGCAGTCCAAGGCAGCCACCCACACTGACCGTCGTTTAAATGTTATACAAAAACATTTGGCTTTCGCCAAATGTTTCTGCAACAATAGTTCCTAGTGGGGGCTTTCGCAGCTTTCACACCCCTTTCGCGACCTGCATGTTGGCTTTTGCGAAAACGTGCCAGTTCACAAGATTGCACAACCTTCTTGCTTGGAACTTTTTGAAAATGTCCTCTACAAAACATGTTCAAAAGCCGATGCTCATGTGCATTCATCTGCCAGTTCTGTGCAAATGGATGCGTATCAAAGGGTCTCCAAAGGGTCTCCAAAACCATCCGGATGGCATTGGGTGCAAAGGTGCAAGCCAAGGTCGACCGCGTCTTCAAAGTGGTCGACTCTGGCCGCCCCTCGCAGTGCGTTCATACGTTAAAGTATGTAGATCCGGTAGGTATTTAACTCTTCAATCAGGTCACCAGCACCAGGCCAGCAACCGTGCTCTCCATAGTCTATTGTGGAAGGGTTGTCCGCCGCAAAGTGATCCCAAAAATAAACAGAACAAGTAAATTATCGCATAATATCGCATATATATATATAAATCATTATAAATCCACATCTCCCCCTCTAATGGTGGCTCTCGGTTTGGACCTCGCGGGTGGGCCGCGTCGGTTCACCGGTGGGCAAAAGAAAAACAAATGGGTCACTGATGGTCGGGGCCCCCAGAGACTCCCATCTCTGGCGCATCTACTTATTCTACTTCAACCTTGGGGCGGTTTCGAGGGGTCACGGCATGTATTCCAGTCAAAGGTATGTCAATGTCCAGTCAGATGTTTTGGGATAGGATAGGAAGCTCTTTTGGACGTTGTGATGATTTCACTCACATGAATTCCCAACAGTGGCCACAGTGATTGCTGCTCTTCATCTCGAGCTCGACCAACATGAACTTTAAACAAGAGGTGAAACAAGATGTCCGATCGACTTGGAGTGCTGTCTTCACAGTGGCAACTGCGATCTACTGGGGCAAGGACTTGGTGCCTTTTCCAACTACCCTCCGCTCAGGCCCCCTTTTCAGGAGGTTTCCGGTTTCTCCACCGTCAACACACTCCGACAGCTCAACAAATCAAACGTTCCAAGGGGCTTGGACCGCAGCTCCGACAGTATGCTGGCCTCAAAGAGGCGAGCATGCAAGGGCGATCCATCATTGTCTGGCAGGGTTATGTTTCGAACGCGCTACGAAAATACATACGTAGGATGTTGTATGCCATGTGATTCAGTAGGACAGTATGCCAAAAACCAAATCACACACGCGTCACTGGTTGGTGGGTTCAACTCACTTGAAAAACATAGTCAGTGGGTTCAATCATCAAAGTAAAGGTTAAACATAAAACTATCTGAAACCAAAACACACACACACACACTATTCTCAAGTGAGACCCCAAGAACATCCACAACGGGAACCCACATGACATCTGTTCCAAACTCATCCCCTCCCCTGAACCACGGAAGTTTCTCCAAAACCTGACCCCGCGATGGTGGGAAAAAATCCGCCCTCTATTGGCCTTCCAGACGCCCTCAATTCCCCTGGAAAACAAAAAATTCACCCTTTTCCACTCCCTTTTCCATGTTCGCGTTCAGCCGTGAAACGAATCCCCTATGAAGGTTTCCGTATCAATTTTTACTGGTCTTCGGGAAACCAACAAATTCCCACCTGTTGCCTGGGTTTTCTGGAGGAGGGACCACACTTTGGAAGATATGAACCAGTGGGAATCAGTTCACGTAAAGATTGAACATCAGAAGAACTGAAACCACCACCCAGTTTCCTAACCTGGGTGCTGCTGATCAGTGCTTGCTAATCTGTGCCCGTTCTGACGGCTTCTGTCCAACTCCTCCGCCTTGATGGTTTCAAAGCTCAGAGCCCCACCAAGCGCTCTTCACTTTCCCGATCTTCCTCCACAGGTGGCTCCCCTGCAGAGAACAGCGTGGGGCCTGGGGCCCTGTGTCAGACGTGGGGCTTTGCATCGGCGAAGTGCCTCACAGAGCTAGGTTGATGTGGATCCCAGTGAGATTGTCCCAATTCCAAATCCGCCCGCACCGAAGGTGCTGAGGCGTTGTGTAGGCTCGCGTAGACTGGAGGATAGATACACAGTTTAAGCTTAATTTAGCCTGGGGGGGGGGGCCTCATTTTTACCCGGGAAGTGAAGATTTTAATCATGCGTGTATGATTGTCCGTATGGCTTCGGTTCTAAGCGTTGGCCACGTCGGCCGTGCAGCCCGAGGCAGACTGCAATATTGACATCGTGGATGTGTTCGTCCGTGTGTCCTACCCGACCGAGACAGACCGAGACTGACAGACCGAGACAGACAGACCAAGACAGTCAGACAGACAGACGAGACAGAGAGACCGAGACAGGCAGACCGTCCTTAGCAGTATACCGTATACCCATGTATCATACCCCCAGGTTAATTTTTAAAAACCGCATACTACCATACATCAAAAAACAAAATACAGTAATCCAGATGTGTTGAGATCTTGGATTATTATGCAGAGGGAAGAGTGGTAGGTATCCTTAAGCAGGCGCAAAATACTGTGTAAGGAAATGTTTCAGCTGGATACCAAACCAAAAAGATTGTCAAATTATTCTGCAGGTTGTTGACATCAGGGCAAGGGCTGGAAGAAAAACTTGACATGTTACATACTGCCAGATTACTTTCTGAAAGAGAAAGCAAGTAAAAAAATATGTTTGAGCTTGCAAAAAACATCTATTTGACGCATCAATTACACGTTACATACTGCCAGATTCTAGCGCAGCATGTTCTAGTCAGCATTCAAAAACGAATCCGACAAGTGCAGGGGGTCTACCCTCCACCCCCCCCAGAAAATTAATCCTGTGAAATTAATCCAGTAGCCCACATGGTACCCAGGAAAAAATGTTCTAAGGACCCACTCATGACAGACCGAGACGGACAGACCGAGACAGACTATTGACATCGCGTGTGTGTTCCTGCCCGACCGAGACAGACAGACTGACAGACCGAGACAAACAGATCGAGACAGACCGGCCGAGACAGACCGACCGAGACAGACAGACGCACACTCTCCGTGCGGGCGGCTTCGAGCGCCAAGCGCTGTGAACTGAATACACTATACTACATGCTTGTAGACGCCATCACCTAACGAGCACCAGTGGGTGACCGGATTGATATTCCTGTCAGCGTCATTCCAACAAAAGGACGCAAGCCTTGAGGTGAAAGATCCTTAAGAATCGCCAACTCTTGGAAAACTAGTGCCAAACCAAGCAAAACACCGTAGTGTTGGAAACGAAGTCGAGCAAAGTATGCTGGAACTCATCGCTGCAACATACTGCGACTGGTTTTGACTCTGGTCTGGTGGGACCTGCGACATCCTGGGAGTCCTATAGGACCTAGGACTGCATGGGGACATGGCGCGCCTGGCTGGATTGATCTTCACTCGGACCAACAGCTCACATGGATGGCATGGCCCCTTGAGAAGGACCATTTTCAGGTGGTGTTCCACTTACTCAGGTTAGTTCAGGTGGAGTTCAGGTGGTGCTTCCTCACATTTTCAGGTGAGTGAGTCGGAGTTCAAGCCATCCTCAATTGACATGAATCACCCAGCCTGGATCCTCACACCGCTGCCAGCGCTTCTGCCAACACCTCAGGTCACTGACTGATGGTGTTTTCACCAAGGGATAGAGGCCACCATCTCAGAAACTGGTGGAAGAACATATTCGTTGACGATGAATGCTTTGGGTTTGCGCGAGCTCGGTTTTGGGATGCGTTGGAAGAATCCTTGTCCATGTTCACAGATGCTGGTAGTACATCTGTCGGTAGCACATCTGTCGGTGGCCCTAAGCTCATGAGAACCCTCTCATCACAAGGCCGTGCATCATGTCACCGGTAACTACCAAATCTGCACCCAAGACTCTGACTATCTGACTACAGATATCTTACACAGACCCTAGGTTTCCAAGTCCTCCTCAGAAGGTACTTGGACCTTCCAAGACCACCATAAACACCTGATGGCCGAAGGAATTCATGATGTGTGGCAGTTCTGAACGCCTGGAGGACCATCCTCCCGCTAGCCGACCATCTCTGGCAGAACTCTATGGGGCCAATCAAACGAAAGGGATCCATCTGAGCCATCCCCCCGCAACTAACCACGTCAAGAAAAGAACAGCTCCACCAAGGGGGAAAGAACAATAGCTCTATCTTGTTCCTAGATGGTGCTGGCAGGCAATGGGCTGTTCATTGAAACCAATCAAGTCAAGTACAGTAGTCAGTAGTCAGCTCATTGCTTTTGATATCTTTTGATACTTTTGGGTCCAGGCTTCTTGGGAAAAAGTAAAAAACAAAGCACCTGGCCCTCTTCTGCCACCGTGGTTCTGCACTGAGCTCCGGGCTGCAAAGTTTGACTTAGCTCGAGCAAAGCCCTGCTGGAGACCCTCGAGACACAGCCGGGAGAGCTGCATGAATACCTGAAACGAGGTTGAGACTTGCAATGAATGACTCCCAGCACCTTCATGTCGGGGTCACCTGGCTGGAAGCCCCAGCCCACCACTAAGGGACCTCCAGACAAGACACCCCTTGAAGGTCATTGACTCCGTTTCTTTTGGTTCGAAGCGGAAAAACCGGATGTTGAGGTTGGAGACACGGGACTTGAGTCGATCGATGGGGCGCCCACAACCACAAGAAAGTGAGCAAGAAAGGGTCAAAGGCTCAATGTCAGCTGAATGTTGATTTCAGAGCGGCTTGACGGAAGCGACTAGAAAGCCTGTCAGCGGCCGCTTTTCTCCGCACCACCTCGCTCCAACGCGCTGCGCGTGTCAGCCGCGAGCGCAGCAAACGTGGGGCCGCTCTCGCCGCCGCAGCGCGCAGAGTTTGGGCACGGAGTTTGGAGCCTCGTTCGCCTCGGGATGTACGGGGACGGTGGGTCTCAAACTCTATAAAACAGCATAGAAAGCAAATGAAACTCAGACTCATCTTCATTTCAGTAGTAGGTGTCTGTATGCTTGAGACTCAGGCGCATTCAAGCATGACATTGAAAACCGCAGCAATCATCAATTCTGACATCATTATAGTTAATATAGTAATGCAAAAATGATTCTGGTACATCGTTGACACCCCCTATGACCCCCCCTGTCAAGAAATGATGTCAAGAACACGATTCCAGCATATTCCAGCATAAAATGATTCCACCCATTGACGTATCCCCTGGAATAACTATTTAGCGCGACCCCTATGTTTTTTTCTTCGATGTCACGTGGCTTTCAGGTCAATAGCCCTCGTCCCCTTGTCCCCTGCCCTCGCCTTGTCAGACTCTGGAGAGCTCGATCTGCAAAATCACACGCCTGCCTTCGGTCACCGGGGTGATCCAGTGCCGGAGTTTCTCACCTCCAAGCGGTGCAGCTTGAGGAGGGTGAGCTGGATAGGTGGAGTGGTGGGATCCACCAGTACCAGTACCATCCGTTTTGGGGGGGTCAAGAAGGACTAGCCGACAATTGCGAGGCTTCAAATTACCCCAAGAACCACCTCCACAGGCCTTGCTTCAATATGAAGCTTCTTGTGGGAAAGTGAGCTGGGCTGAACTCCCCGCAAACGCTGCAATCACTGTTGTAATACACAAGATTCACCCCCCAAAGTACAGGCCAAACATCTACTTCATCGACACCGCAATAGAAATGCTCAAGTACCGCACCGAAAAAAACGAACCACCTCACCTACCGAACCCAAAACCACTTCGTCCGACACGCAGGGTCGGCTCCGCGCGTGCGTCGAGTCCGACGGCTGCGCCTCGGAAGAGCACGGCGTCGCCCACGTCCAAGGAGACCACCCGCGCCGGCAACTGGGAGCGCCGAACCGCGCCACGGAGAGCGTCGACCCGCGCCGCGCGTTGCAGCAGGGCTGTGGAGCGGTTCAGAAGCCGCAGTGTCGGGGTGTCGGGTGATGGAGTCCGTGGGTGGCCCAACTTTTGAAGCACATCAGCTAGATTCCAAGCTGTGGCCAAGCGAACGTTCCATTATACATCTTTATACCTCATATCCATAAGACCGTTCTTTGGTGTTTTTTCTCGCCTCAGCTGCAAACAACAAAGACATCATCCAAGGCACATCCTCAGAGTCCGGCGAAGCAAAGCAATTCACACCACCTTTGAACCTTGGACGGGCAGTGCGTGGGTAAATCCATGTAAATCCTCTCTACAGTATCCGACAACATAAATATCGATGTCTGTTCTTTTACAAACAAAGAATTGAAATACGATGCCAAATGTAGCCAAGTGGGTATTTCTGGTTCACGGCTAAAACTTGGATGGAGGGTGAGTTGTCTCGCATAGCCGTCATTGTAGCCGTCCCTGCTTAGAAAGGTCTGGTGGATCCCTTGCCTCCAGTACTTCTATGGAGGGTGACCCGGCAGGTGCCCACTCTGAGGCTCCAAACTCGGAGGGATCCGAGAGCAGCACCACCTGAGAGCGAAAACTCAGACCGGAGAGAGCATGCGATTCAATAGATATATGGTTCCCAAAATATTGGTGGGGAGTTTCATGCTTGTGAGCCCTATAATATTGTTGTTAAAATTGCTTTCCAAAGCATCGGCATCGGAAGGTTACGTAACTCAAAGCAGCCCACCACAGACTCGCGCAGGAAATATACAGCTGTAGAACTGTAGAACCAAAAAGTTCTGCAAAATGCTTCAAAGCTTGAGGGGTCTTCCACCCAATATCATCTGGAGCAACATGCGAAAGGTATCAACACCAGCTCCCATCCAGCTTTGCGACACTTCCCGAGGAATCATTTAGCACCTTCCACGGGTGATAACACGATCCCGAGCCGTTTCCCTGGATCAAGGTGAACCAAACCTCCACTTGTTGGCTTTAAGTGGGGAAACCCAATCCCCCAAAAGGATCCAAAAGGTCTTTATATCCACTCACTGAGTAGACTTTCAAGCGACCAAAAAAGCAAAAACTATTCAACAAGGACTACAGTAAGTATGACTAAGTGTTGTTCTTGCTCTGAGGCGCAATGGTCACAGCTGAATGGTTGTCCACGTGGGGCTCGATGCTACCTCAGAAGCCGTGAGTTTCACGGCTGGGCGAACGCCGGGTTGGAATTGTCGAGACCAACCTAGAATTCAGAATCAGGCACTGCACGAACATGGACCCATTCTGCCATTTGTTTCAATATTATGTTTCCGGGATGTTCTCATCTTCTACTTCATGACGCCATCTTTGTGGTGGTCAACTGAGCAAAAAGCCTTCAGTTCTCATACAACTTCAGTAGGGCTGACCAGTTCAGCAACCAGGAGCAACCAGGTGTGCACGCCCGCACGTCCCGACGCACGCCCGCACGCCCGTACGCAAATGCGCGTGCGCATGGATGACCCGATGGGTGACCTGACCAGGCAGGCCTTCCTTGCCTTCGTAGACGATGTACTCCACCTGGTTGAAGGCAAAAAAGCGGGAAGGGACAATACCAAAAAACTGGGAAAGGACAGCAGGGAATGGAAAGAACTAAAACAGGAAGGACAAAAAAACACAACTCCGAGGAGGTCTTTTTATCCCTGAATAGACACCTTGTACCAATATATAGCCACAGGTATACAACCCTTGGCTGAAACGTCTTCGCGTCTTCTCTTGGAGGGTTCCGGGTGGGTCGACCCACTCCTTGAAGGACTCAAGGAGCGATTTGGGTGATCTCCTCCAGTTGTTTGGCAGCCTCCGGATAGGCGAACTCATTCCGCGGCAGCCTGGGCGGGTCGGGTGCAGTCGGTCGGCACGGATGCCATGAGTCGGCAGGCAGGCCAGGCCGACGAGGGACCAAGTCATTTGGGTAAAAAGGATTCAGTAAAAATCGACAGATCTGAACAAAACAACTTGTTCAAAGTGCAATTGACCAAACAACCAATTTTCATGCAAAGCCAGGTCATCTGCTTGGAAGCTCTCTCAGTGGGTCTTCAATCTCTGGAATTTGTGTGATTCACCATGATTCACCCATTGCCGGAAAGCACACAGGGAGTCCAGAACAGGGTCTCGGCCCATGTTCAGAGATTTGATACAAACAAAGTGTTTTTGTTTAACCCTTTAACATCCTTTAACCATGTCTCTAGACTCTAATATTTGCTCTCCTTGAAACTGTGTGCCGTACGCCAAGCCCTCTAGTGGGACAATGACTTTGAGAGGGCATATGCATTACTATGCAAATGAGTAAGTACTCAAGGAAGGAAGGAAGGAAGGACGGAAGGACCGAAGGACGGAAGGACGGAAGGAAGTAAGCAAGCAAGCAAGCATGGTTTTCATTGGCTGACTCGGCTTTTCAGGCCTCACCACTAGGGCCGTGGCTTTTGCCAAAGGAAGGCATCAGCCCATGCCATAGTGTCGATGAGCTTTGCATACAAGTGCTGGCCTCAAGACGTGTTCTCCCCCCATTGCAACCTCTGGAGGATAGAAATCAACACCTCAGCTACCGAGATGGGACTGGTTGTATTATATGCATGTTGTATTATGTTGTATGTGTAACATACTTTTGGGGCCGTCATGAATGAACAAATCCACTTGCAAACCACGGTTGGGTTGATCATCAGGAAGAAGGGATTACTTTTTGAAGATATCAATTGTAGGCGGGGGAGGCAAGCTGTATGAAGACAATCGACTGTTGATGAATAAAAGCCCGCATATGCAGAAGTTGTTCAATCCAAATGGAAGAGTTTAATTGATTATCATCATTCTACAGTTCTACATTACCACCCGCACCCCATCATCCCCTTATCTGCCGCCCTGTTCTGATCAACCGCCCATCTTGGCGCCAAACCATGCGCCCGCAATGGCAGCTCCTGGGCAGACCGTTCGGCAGCGACCCATCGACCGTTCCACATCGTCGACTTGGGAGACATCGCTTCCAACCTAATATCGATGGCCTCCACCGTGCGTATCGCTTCTTTCTACGTTCGTAGCTTCTTGTTACAGGGCGGTAAGGCCAGGAGCGCCCCGTGCCCAGCTTCCTTGCTACATGGCTACTAGTAGTAGTGCCCTTGTTCCCAGTAGCTTCTTGTTATTGTCGGTCAAGAATAGAAGCTTTGAAACACATGGGGTCCAAACTCACTGAGACTCTCGATGCTTCGCCAAGACATGCCAGTGCGTTCGGGAGGTACCCGGGATGGTCGCTGCAAGTCTTTTCCACAACTCCCCTCTTCGGCCTCTTCGGCTCCGGAACCCACTGAAGAGTGGTCTTCTTGTGTCCCTGTCTGGAGCCATCCCTTTTTTCGAGGCGAACCAATGAGTTTGGACCCTCATCTTCCCTCATGCACATCATCTAAAAGAAAATGTTTGGTTGTCGCCGTCCACGCCAGTTTGCCATGGGTATCAACAGCGATGTCCACAGCAACTCTGGGTCACCCTGGCCATTCGATAAGCAATGTGACCTTGGCGGGATTGCTGAAGACTTGGCAAAGGTGTGACTTCGAGTTGGATTGGTTTGGTAACAGAATGTACACCCAATACCTTCCGGTTAGAGTGCACGAGGTGTGGGTTTACCTGACTTGCCTGCCCTCCTTGATCACTTGGATTGGTTCAAGGGATGACTTCTTGAACAAACACCATCATCAACACGAAACCAAAGTTTAATTGCAAAAACAAAGTAATTTAGGCCTGATCGATATGTTTGGTAGGCAAAAGGGTCAAAGGTTAACCATTGTCTGGCCGGGAAGTGACGCCCAAACTTCTTGAAAGTGCACTATGGGCATCTATGGGCGAACAAATATAGTATTATACAAATACTAAAAACAAAAAAGCATGTATACAGTCAAAAAAGTAGCCTTAGAAAATCAAACAAATATAGTTTTCAACAGACAAAACATATATATATATATAATAATATAGTATATAGTCAAAATATAGTCAAAAAAACATGGTCGAAACTCGAACAATACCAAACATAAACATATATATATATATTCTAGGGCGTTCCTGTCTCACCTCGCCCGACAACCGGTTCCTCGGTGCCCAGCCTTTAGACCAGCGCAGGTGAGACAGCAATCCGAGAAGTTCATGGACCGAGCTCCGGGTTTGCTGGTGAACGCGGCTGGTCCTGTTGGATCTCACATCTTTCGACGTTTGTTCTTTCCAAGACATTTGTTCTTTCAACCAGTTCGGAGAATTGCTATAATTACATGACAACACCTGGTGCCGGCCTAGATGAACAAGTCTGTACAAATGGTCTTCGAGGTTCTCTGCCATAGAGGAAAAGAAGGTGGAGCTTGCAGGTTTCTTTCCATTTTTTGGCTTGTTTCGCAGTTGGTGAAACTGCGCGACGGTACGAGACCAGCTACGGTGAAGCCCAGTGACGGTACTGCAGGGTCTTCTTTCGATCCTTGATCTCCTCCACACTTGGATGATGCCACAAGTCATGGATCAACCGGATCTCCTCCACATGGTGGGAGCCAACTTGGCTCCACTCGATCTCCCGTGGGCGGGTTTCGAGTCTCAGGGCGCTTGCTGCTTCTGTTTTCCAGGTGTTCAAGAGGAGCTGCAATGTGAAGAAATTCAGGGTTAAATACAGCCGACTGCTTTTTTGAGGACTGTCCCAATGACCATTCTTCCACATGGCTTCATTCTTCAACGACCCGTGATCTTTCTCAAAGGAAATGCTTGTGCAGCCACATCAGCCACCCCTTCGGCCACGCCCGCTCTGGCGCCGCCACCGCTGGGGGTGATGTCTTTGGAAGATGTTGAGCGACGAGAAGATGGGGAGGTTTGACGCGCCAACTTGGTTGTTGTAATGGCAATCATGGGAATTGGAAGGAGGATCTTTTCTACCAGGGCAAGTTTGATGTTGGCTTCCCCAGGAGCGCCCAGCCGAGGCATGGGACGATGGAACCGCACCTTCACCACCAGCGCCGTCCACCCAGTTTTTGCAATACGAGGACCAGTGAGTAACACATGTAAACACCAACTGTCCCATAACCATCACCAACCTGTGTATCAACATTGTTTTCTCCAGGTGTCATGGTGCTTTTGTTGGGGCTGAATGATTCTTAGTGCGACGTTCTATAAACCCATCGCCAAACGGACATGATACCTTTGAGCAATCCATCGTAATCCTCAACCATTTGCTTGTCCAACTTCCATCATATTCATCAAAGGTGCCAAGTGCATTTATCAGAAAAGAACCACACAAGATCCCAACCAAAACCATAAACCGTGTCGCGCCCTCAACCCTGCCACCGCACCTGCCAGTTCAGGAACCCCACGTGTCCCGAGTTCCGTGGTCCTCAGCGTCGAGGAGCTTCGGCACCACCAGGAAGTTCCGACGCTTCCTGCGAGCGCCATGCAGCTGGTGTTGCCTCGTCCGGTGATCAGTGGAGCTTCCAGTGACCAGGTTGGTTGGGTCTGGTGAGCAGGTTGGCTGGGTTCTCCTCCAGCATGGATGTTTCTGGATGCTACACAAAGTAGAAGAAAGACCTGGTAACGGTCCAGGTCTTTAAGCCACGTGTCGCAGGTGTCTGCGTCTGTGTTCAGCTCGGATGCAGATCGGGTGGACCGGGTGGAGAAGGGAAGGCGAGGAGCAGCACATGGAAAGGTGTGACCTCACTGGAACTAGGTGCCCTTACTAGTTGAATTGATGGAGAATCTGTATGAAGGTAGGCTCTTGATGATTTCACCCCCCATATGAAGAGGATTTCCAAATTAAATGAGTGGGTTGATTGATCAAGAGTCTACTGTACTTTATCTTCCATTAATGAGTTCTCTTATGTTCTGATGACAGCTTTTGTTGGCTCCACATCGCTTCAACGACTGAGCCGCGACCATCCCGACGCCTCGACTGCCTAGGTATGACCTACTGAAGTGACAATGTTGCCCATGCCGCCGACTGCGATGTTTACAAACATTGACTGAAACATTCCAGGACCACGGAAAGGGTGGTTCATGGACACCCCTTGACGTCTTTAAGGGGATATTAATGGACACCCGGAATCCGTGGTGCCGGTTTGTGTTTTTCAGTTGACAGCTTGTTTCCATCGGATGGATGGATGGATGGATGGATGGATGGATGGATGGATGGATGGA
>CAXAMN010029083.1:523070-539395 GCA_963970005.1 Durusdinium trenchii | reverse complement strand
AGGCAAACCAATTTAAGGGAAGAACAGGTAGTGTGTAAAGCAAAAGCGGACCAGGGTGCACTCGAACCACCAAATGCATGTGCTGGCTTGCCACGTTGGCAAAGCAAGACGACGCCTCCTCCAGTGGGCAGCTGGTCCAACTGCTTTTGCTGGAAGACCTTTAACAAAAACTTCTTCACTAAGAAGCATGTTTTCCGGCTCAACACAAGCTTGCCTCATCCTTTCGCCGGCGCAGTTTCCGGATGTGCCGGTCATCGCGGTGCCCACCACTTACGACCACGTGACAGAAGAAGAGCTGCAGGCGCGCTATGGGTGTCGCGCCAAAACTTGCCCAGATAGAAGCAAGTGGCGACCGTTTTTTTTTTGGGGGGCAAGTACGGGGGCAGGTAGACCAAGTGCCTGGGTGGGCGCTTGGTTGAGACCTGCCAAACGTCGCTCGGCATCACAGGAGGCTGGCGTGAATGTGTGCATTTATGCCAACCAACTGTGAGGGGCTCAGGGTCGAAGACGGTGTTCTCAGTGGATGCGGAGAGCGCCAACGATCTACATTGACTGGCGTGACTTAAGGAATGAGGGTGGGTGGCCCTTAAGGAATCTATGTTTAGCGAGTCATTGTGTTATTCCCCAAGAGTCGCCGGTGAGTCTCAAGACACCGTTCTTTCCAGCTCTTCTGCGACTTCGCTTTCGAACCATGTCGACAAAAATTTCCTCTCATGTGTGCATTGCAACAGCGGAGACCTCTTGGGAAGACCTCCCAGTTCGACCCCCTAGACGGAGGGGACACCCATGTCTCGGTTCGATCCTTTCGATCGCTTGAACTCTGCTTTAGTGGCGAAGCCCAGTTGGGGCCCACACCTATTCGGTCTACCCCATTCTGCTCGGCCTACCCAAAAAGGTAGATCGCACGGCGCGGGGGGCCACACCTGAATCCAGCAAGGGGGATCGGGGATGTGTTTTTATTATACGTCAGAAAGACAGTACCTGAATTGAGTACATCGAGAAGTGTACCAGAAAGTGCTCTGCATTCAACCTCCTTATGAAGTAAAATGGATCCTGTAGGTACAACCTGAGCTGAATGATGTTGACGCTACGTACTCGTACTGCACCCATGCATTCGTGCGCGCCTCTGCACTTTCGTTTGACCTTGTGTTTACTGCCACAACCCAGCGCCGCAACCTGCCACAACGGGACTCGCCACGACCTCCGAGGCTGCGAGCCTCCTACATGGCCATGTCCGGCAGCACAGGTGCTTGGCGTTGGTGTATAAAACCACCCACTTCGGGTGGCTCTTGGATGGAAAATACATGAAAATACATCTTCAGGGGCCAGGGGGGTCTATAAACCACCCTTTGAGTGGTGTTGGTGTATAAGCATGTTTGTCGTAAACTGACATCCCCCCCCGACTGGGAACGCTTCGGGGGTGCATCATGGGGCGCATCCCGAGGCTGGAAACGGCCAAGAAGATCCTCGAAGCAGGACTGGCTGAGAATCCGGCATCGTTGAGGCTTGGACACGGACAACCATGTACAGTGGCTTAGTCAAGCAACCGATGAACTCTACAATCAGCCAGCTGGCACCTGCACTCCGGGAGATCAAACATCCCCCCCCAAAGGCTCCTTGAGAGTCCAGTCGTGAGTCATTTGACCCTCATGGTCGTGGTGGATGACTACTAGGTCCATACTCCTCTCCTCCACAGGACGGGCCAAAGAAGTCGAGCAGCAGATTCTGCCGCCTGGGGCCCAGTCCGCATGCCGCGCCGCAAGGAACAGAGGCTGGAAAAGAAGGTTTCTGGATCTTTTGTTGCGCCAGGAGTTTCAAAGGGGTGCGATCCATGGAGGTTAGGGGTGCCCATTACCCACTCACTTAGGGACTGAAAGCACCCCCTCTTGTGACCCCTGGTGGTGAGTTACTTTCTTTTTTTCAAATGTGAAACCTGTGCAACTTCTCATCTTTTTACCAGGAGGGCCTATTCGGCCTTTTTTCCATGGTGTTGGGCCCGATGGCCGTCGTGATGAAAAGGGACGACGCGAAAATCCGGAAGAATGCGACAGACAGGGGTCGGGCCCAGCGTTGGGGTCCGGGAATTCTAGAAGAAGAAGAAGAAGAACCAGAAATCACAATAAGGGGTGCTTTTGAGTCCCTAAGTGAGTGGGTAATGGGCACCCCTAACCTCCATGGATCGCACCCGTAATTCATCTGAACTTTAGATCAGCGGATCAGCCAAGAGATTTTGTCCCGTCTTTTTTACGATCGGACACAGGACCCATCGGTGAAGCAACGAATGAAAGAAGACATGCTGTCGACATGCAACATGTGTAGGACAGACATGGCTGTGGGCTGGATGAAAACCCGGATTCTCTTTTAAATCAGGACCCATGAGAGGTTAAGTGACCTTATAGGACCCTACTGGGGTACCTATGGGATAGTCTATAGGGTCATTCAACCTCTGTTGGACATACATGTTGCATGTCCTGATTTCTTTTAGAGACATGATGATTTCGACATGTGTCGGATGATTTGAGATCCATGTTTCGGACGGGATTCCCGACACCAATTCTGGTGCCGGTCTCTCGTCGTCAAAACACCCCTGGGAGTTAACGGCTGAGTCACCCGGTCTCACTCGGATCGAGGTGACTGAGGCGGACGGCGGAGCGGCCGCGCGGACGCGGCGCTCAGGACGAAGCAGATGATTTCGCTCATCGACGACAACACGCAGAAGTGACGCGACACGCGACCGGGTCGGGCAGCGACCGCCGGCCGAGGAGGTGACACGGATGTGGCTGAACACGGCGGTGGTGGGGGAAGTACTTCATGACTTAGCCCAAGCTGGGGAGGGTAGGTCCGCTATGAAGTAGCCGGTGCATCTCCTCTGTGTCTCTATTCTCATGTACCAAAAAAGACATAGACGCACTACCAACTAAGAGACATCCTCTCGCCACTCCCGTGACGCCCGTTTTTGCCACATGTTTTCCACCGCAAGTTCACCGCTCCGACCTGCTCCGGCGACCCCGCTCGCCAACCCGGCCAAGCGAAAAAGGCGAAAAAAGGCGACAAAGGGGAGTCTCGTGGAGTCTGGCTGTATATTGACCTGGTTTTTGCGGATTTCTGGTGGATTTTTCTTTTCTTTTCCCGGCTTCCGGGGTTAATCCCCCCAGCCACCTGAGGAAGTTGTTTTAGTTTTCTTCCCCAGGCTTCCTGCGAGCCGCCGAATAGCCCTCCATCGCTGCGGCTTGGCTCTGACCGACCAAAACAGCCCCGGAGGAGGAGAGCATCCGCGTGCGTCTGCAGACCTACCACGATCAGATCGATGGCATCACGCCTTACTTCAAGGACCACCCGATGGCTGAGGGGTCCACGGCGGTTTCATGCCGTGGCCGTGGTTGGTTTATTTTTGGTGGATGTGGCTCCATATCCGAAGCCAAAGCAACATCAAAGCAACATCAAAGCAATCACGGCTGGTTGAGTTGCCCGCATTCGATCATATGTGCCGGCATGGAGTTGACCTGTTGCTCGTTTTGGTTTTGTCTTCCCTTTTTCCACGATCCGGTTTTCCCTCATGCCGAACGTGGGATCTGATGCACTAGGAGGGTGTTGTTTGCGGAACATCCGTTCAGCAAGCCCATCGGTGGTTTGAGAATCAGGCCCTACGAGAGGAGAACAAGTTTACCAAAAGTAGCTAGTTAATGTTTAATTCTTAGTTCTTTTCCTGATCATCTTCCTTCAGTTCCTGTCTTCCATTGTTTGGATGTTTACAGAAACATTTTGAAAAAAACAATGTTTCATTGAAATGATTAAAATTTGTACGCGCGCGCACTGTCACATAACAGACACCGACTTTTTTGCAGTGGAGGCAGGGACATGTGTGGTTAGCTGGGAAACGACAAGAGACTGTATACTGATTTCCCATTGAAAAACGATAAAGAGTTCACAAAAATGATAAGGCATGATAAGGCTATAAGTGGTTATACAAAAATTGTATAGTTTATTTTTTAAAAAATCTATCGCCGAACGGGGTGTTCTCGACACAACGGCAGGAGGTGCTCTACGAGGTGGATGGCACTGGAAAGCCGAACGAAGTCTTCGATCTCATTCAGGTCGCGGTGCTCCACGAACCGTCCCGCTCCACGAACCGTCCCGCGGCCGTGGGAGAAGCGCGTCGGGGTCGCGGTGGTTGGACGCCGGTGTTCCGGAACGGTGGAACCGCGTCCCGGTGGGGTGGAGGGCCTGCGGAAATCGGAGGATCCGGTGTGAACAACACATCTGGGCGATGTTGGAGGTCAAAAACGGATGGTAGACTGTTGGTTGATTCACAAAAGCTTCCCTTAATTTGGAGGGTAGAACATGGTAGAAGCTTTTTGATGTGGGTTGTGTTTTATCAACAGTCTACAGTACTTGCCCATGAATGACGCCGTATGACCCAGTCGAGCATGAGGAAGTTTGATGAAGTTTGAAGGGTACAGAACTTTGTAGGGTGTTTAGTGACTACTTGCCACACCTGGTAGCTGGTTTCTGCAAGTCCTCCCTGGGGGTGGGTCGCGCTGGCGCGCGAGACCTCCGCTGTTCACGGTGTCCCCAGCGATTGGGGTGAGAACTGCTCTCTGACGTCTGTCCGAACAGTCTGCCAGGCCTTTTTTGAGCCTTTGGGAAGGGCAAGATCTAGCAAGGGAATCGAAGATCCTCCAAAAAGGGCCGGGCCAATACAAGGAAATGAGGATTTTTAGAAAGCACCTAGGTTCTCCAAAAAGACCTAAAGAGGCTAATCACGCAGCACACATATCATTCTTGTTTCGTGGGCCCGGCCTTAACGTGTGCATAGAGCTCCAGAACAGCGACGTTATGACCTTCAAATCAGATTCCAAGTGAGACTGGCGCGGCCCCAAACTGGCTACTCAGCATGCAACCAACTCCACCCAACATGGCCACTCCAGGCACCACTGCACAACATGTGTGCTCTATTGGATCACTGTCCCAGGAGTCACATATGGAGGGCCAGGGTGGTTTTGAGCCCCTAAGTAAGTGGATGTGACAAGGGCACCCCTATCCTCCAATGGGCACCCCGACATGTGACTCCTGCTTAATGTTGATGGTCAATTGGACACCTCCTCCGGTCAAGTGCGGTCGGTGATGCCGACATCCTCCGGGACCACCATGTCGCGGGATTGGAGCCGTTGTGTGAGACAAGCCGTCTGGGGGGGGCAACGCATCTACCTGCCTCCAACGACATGGAAGTGGACAATCCCCTGTTTATATTCGGAAAGCATCCAACAAACATGGAAGTGGATTCAGGGAGAAAATACAACGATGTTGATGTTTTTTTTAAACTTTTTGGTCTAGTTCGCCACACATCATCGCCACACATCGCCACCTCAATTTTCCACGGCCTGCCACGGCGTGCCACGCCAGGAGGACTTGGACAAGCTTTAGGCCACCGCTGTTCTGGGCACCGGCGGTTTTGCGGAGGAGACAGTGGAGTCGTCGAGAAGGGTGCTGGCGCTGCAGGACCCTTTCTTCACAAAGATGGCACTGCAGCAACAGTGGTAGACACCTGAAGTTTGAGTTTTTTTTCCAATGTTTTTGCAGGTTTTTCAAAGGGTGGTTGATCAGAACCAAAAGGCACCGCGTTGACTTCAGGCACAAACAAAGACCTCAAAATTGGAGGCAGACAGAGGGTATTATAGCCCTTATGCCCTTCATTTCTTTTCACAGCCCGCTTGTGACCCAAACTGTTACACAAAAAACAGATACTGATACTCACCATTTGCTTCCCGAAGTTCAGACACTTCAAGTTCACCTCGTCCGATTCACCGTTCCGACGGCGAAGTCTGAAATCATTCGTCGTTCCACCGCGAGAGTCGGCGCCAGGCGCGGGATGGGACGCCGTGAGAGTCGGCGGACGACTCGCGGGTCCCTCCCCATGCACCAGCTGCATTGAGCCTCTTCTGTCAGCTGGGTTGTTGTTTGCTGGGGATGGAAGAAAGAGACAGCAACACTATAGGAAAACGGTGTGGCAGAAGTCTCTAGATTTGGATCATTTCATCCTATTTCATCCACCAATGCGTCCCCCCCTTGGACTTCTGTCGATTGGAGTGACACAATACGCGCTCATGTCAACGTGGGGGGGTGCATGATTTGTTTTAGGCTTCTTGACCCTGTCACGCCGCGGCCAAGAACTGTGCACAAGGAAAAGCACACAAAACTGTATAGTTGCTCAAGATATCAGAAGCTTAGTCCAGCAGTCACATGTTGGGGTGAACGAACGTAGGAAGTCGGAACGAAGCTCGCCAAAGGCAGGGAGCCAACTGCATGTGACTCTTGGAAGCCGAATGGCGACTCTTGGACTCAGGGTTTGCGGTTGGTTTTGCTGCACGTCCGTGTTGGGATTCGTCCAAGAATCCGGTGATGAAGATGTGAAGAGCCCCAAGAGCAGCGACCACGGTCGGCACGCAACGTGGGTGGTATGCGGAAAGATGTGACCTGGACGCTGGCTTTGACTCAGTATGTTGACGTGAAGAAATCGGAGCTGCTGCACTGCTAGTAGATGCAGCAGCGCTGAATTCTGTATGTGTTTGAGACATCTTTGTGTTGATAGAGCACAACTGCCCCGCTGAAGGATGTCAGGATGTCACCAGTTTGGCTCCGAAGATTAGCTAAGTTTATTCGACATATATAGTTCTTCAGTTGTTCCTTTTCACCATTTCTAACCAAAAGACAGCAGACAGTTCTAGAGGATAGAATGGCAGCGCGGAGTTTGTGTGTCTTCAGTTCCTGGTTGATGGTGGCTGTTGGACACTTATTGGGAGGAAGCCATCCCTAGTGTACCTTGGTTGAAAGGAACGAAAATGGCGTTCACAGCATCCTTTGCTCTCAAAACTGAAGAAATGTGGACCTACAGGGTTTAGCTGGAGAAGGAGACGCTGTAGATGTTTGTTTTTTGTTGAAATGGTATGACTAGATGGCACTTCTCCCCCAATTCAAGTCATTTGTGGGACAAAAAGCACCAAAAAGCAAAGTATTTTTCCACATAATTTCACACCAAACAGAGTGAATGGTGTGGATTCCTCATTAAATTATGAGCGGCCAAGTAACAGATGGCAGGCTGTGGGTCATGACACCAGGATACCGGTTGACCTACCTGGAGGGTCGTAAGCTACTGGAGTCCGTGGACGGGTTAGGCTCCAGGTGGGTCACGACCCATCCCCATCCCAGGTGGGAACATCACTATGGTGGGAACATCCCTATTTTGCTGTTCATCATCAGTTTGCATTCATTCGCTTGCGGCTGTGACAGTGGTGAAAGGTGTTGTGAAAAGAAAGGCACTTTTCTTCGCAGGTGCCGAAGGGTCCTCTGCGGGAATTTTCGGTTTTCCATGCTGGGCCAGGGCCGAGTCTGGGGAGGATTTGGAGGATGGATTTTTTTCAAACTTGCCATTGGCAGTGCAATGCAGATACGTACTCCTGCGGGATGACGATTTTATCTACCAAGATCTACCAGAAACTTGCCCATCACCGCAGGAGTCCCCTGCAATGACTACCACGGGGGTCAACTCCTATGACTCACATAACACTCTTCCTGGTTAGGGCGATCGTTCTTATCCCTCTGGGTGACTCCCCCTTTGGGTTCTCATATATATTCTTCAAATTCACATGTTCCTTACCAGCCGAATCCAACATGTGCAGAATGTGGACTCGTCTTGACCGTCCAAGCCAAGCTCCCCCCAAAAAAACTAGTTCTCCTCGCCCTCCCTGGCCTTGACCCCAGAGCTGCGCGCGTGCGGCGAGCAGACGCTCCGTGGCGGGATGGCGCGGTGCGGTGTGCACCGACCGAGAAAAAGACGCTGGGCGCCGCAGTGAAGCCGTGTCCGAGACTTGTGAAGCGACGAAGCGAAGGTCTCGTTGAGGGTGGTTTTTGGGGATGTTTTGGGTAGTGGAGGTCGGATGCGTTTTCAGATGCTTTCAGCCATCATGCGTTGAAAAAAAAAAAAGCTGACAGATGCCAATTGCATTCCACTGACACAAGTCGTGGTGTTTTCAATTTGGACGATTTTGTGTATTTGCAGATGGATTAAACCTCAAGTCTAGTCTATCAGTCTATTCATGAGATTGAGTTCCAACTATATACTGTAGCATGGCTATATCAAAATTCTTTATTGCAATTCTCAGACTGGATGCCTCAGACTGGGTCTCACGGCAAGACTGGACCCTGGCGCCTGAGCACCGCACCTGATGGTTCCCACGGTCACCAGGGTTTTCAAGACCAAACACCATGAGATCTCAGCTGACATAGCTCGCCCAGGGAGCTGACACAAGCGAAACAAGGGTTTTTGTGGGCTGACATCATTCACCAGACAACTTCCCCCCTTCTTTCCATGAAACAGTATCTTCCGTTTCCAAGCTTAGTTCTCAGGGAAACGAGTGAATGAGGGAATGAACTCCCCTAGCCCTTATTCCTTGCAAGGAATGCGCGCGTTGCACCAGAAAAAACACACGCAAAAGCACTTGTCCAAACCTGCTTGTCCAAACCTCAGGTCCATCTCCTCGGGTCTTAAACCTCAGCTCCTACCACCACACAACACCCGCCTGTGCCACCTGTCTGCCAGCCGACTACGTGAAGTGGGAGCAGCTCCCCGCGGGCGTGTCCACCATGACGATGGCCCCTCGCCACAGCTTCGACCGCTGTCGGGGTCCGGACGTCCTCCCAGAGCGTCGCGTCGCGCGTCGCGACCGGCGATGGGACCCCGGGCAGGGTCCGTGAGGGTCCACCGTGGGGGCCCTTTCCATGAGTGACTGGGAGAAGGAGGTGTTCGGATGTCCGGATGTTTCCGTCACCGGCGTCCCCAAGGCTTGGTCCACTTGACACGTCCCAACTGGCTGGGACGGCAAAGATATGTAAGAAAACATGCAAAAACCACCCCAAAGCCACCAGTCAGGGCCGCCACCATGGATCCTTTGGGCAACATTCTGGGCACAATTCCAAGAAGTAAACAGGTGGACAGGTGGTGAAAATGACCGCACCAGTCGAAAGTCAGCAGATGGGCGGCGATTTGAGCACCGGTCGAAAGTGGTTTTGGTCGTAGAAGGTTCATCTGGCTTTGTGTCGTTGACTCGAAAATGACCGCATTCACTGTTCTGAGTGGCTGCTACTACTAGCCGATCAGATCAGGAGGGAGTGATTGAGGGTATCCATATTCCCCGAAAAGGAGCTACAGGGAGTTCTCCAATTCCTTGCTAGACTAAGAACAGTGATACCGTCAACCTTCATCCACAGTCCAACATCGACCACTGAGGATCAACCACCGGCCAGTCGACACTTGGCCTACAGGCAAGGACGCGAAGGACCCAAACCTGTCCATCAAAAGCAGACTGAAACGGAAGAGGGGGCTGAGTCGTCGCCCTTGAGTCGTCGCGGCATGACCCACTCGTCACTCATCACTCCGATGCCACTTGGAATTTTTTGGGGGCTCAAGTCTGGTGTTCCAGACCCTTCCATCCATTGAAGGGACCGACCAGTCGCCACGCTGGCAGTCGCTACATGGGCCATGCCTTGCCGTGGCGGGGCAAGGCGGAAGATGGGATGGCCAGAGGACCCAGAGGAAGGAAGATGGGGGCTTTTGGGTGGCGCGTTGCGCGGAAAACGAGTTGAGATTGATGATGATTGGGTGTTGAAACATCTATTGTGCACGCTTTCTGCTGATTGGAAGCGTTCTGATTGAACCTTTCGCCACCTGAAACTGCTCCAAAGAGTCAGTGCCCAGACGCTCCGTGAACGACGGCCCCAAGGTGGTCCTTGTTGAAACGTCGTGATTGGGTTCTCTTCCACCCCTGACCCGTTCGGATTTCGGGTCCCATCCTTCACAGGTTTGTCTGGGTGTATGAGAATGACCAACATTGCTATCAACATCTACCAGGAGTCACATGGAGGGCCTGGGTGGTGTGGTGTGGCTCGTCCCATCCAGGGGCTCTGGATGTTCTGAGCAACCCGACTTCATCGCACCCCGTTTTCCACGTGACTGCTGGTATCAAATTCAATCAACATCAACATCTATCAACATTTTGGAGTATTGGAGCCGTACTTTTTGAAGATCGAATTGAACCCTTGGCAAGTTGGCCATGGACAAGATTCAATAAAATGCGTAGCCCGATTGTTTTGGAACCATGATTCCCCAAGAGATTGCTGCTTTGAGTGAGTCCAGCGGTTCATTCACACAGGCATCCCCTGCGCTCCTGTGCCGCGATGTTTCATTTTCTTTTTCTTTTTTCAAATACCAATCAAGAACCCCCCAAAAGAAACCAACTCAATTGGAATCCGACAACAACACATCCACTTGGTTCTTCCCGCTTGGACTCCGCTTGTTATCGGACGCGGAGCCGAGGTCTTGCAGGGCGGCTCCTTTGGCAAGGCCGGGTGCACTGGGTTTGATGGGAAGCAACGAGGTCGGTGTTTTATTTTTTCAGCACCAGGGGTCACTCATGGAAAGGCCTGGGTGGGGCCTGGCTCGTCCCTTCCAGTTAGTGGAACATATGCACCATGATGCACCCCTATCCTTCTGGCACTTAAATTTATGACTTAGGAATCAGGATAATCAGGCTATATATAGACATATATATATATATATATACTAACATATATAGACTAGCATGCGGCTGAAGAAGTGCAAAAAATACATATCTTTTCACCATGTCAGCTAGGTCCCCGTGTGTTTAGGAGATCACCGAACCATGCACCTCTCTCTCTCTCTCTCGCGGGCCCGATCGCGCGTCCCCGATCGTTGGACCACCTCGAATCGCCAGATGCTGCGAAGTAACCTGTGCAACAGCAAGGAGAACAAGCTGAAATCAGTACCCGCCCCCCCCGCCTGCGGCTGCTTTTTATGGTGGCCTTTTCTTTTGGGGTCTGGGAGGGGGTTCCTGCAGACTTAGATGACTCAGATCAGTATAAGGCCGAGAGGGGACTTCTTGGTGTGACCGTGTGACCTGAGAGCGGGACCTTTTCGACCGATGGTCACCGGTGTGGAACGGAACGTCTAACTCGACCGAGGCAGAACAACCGATTTCGGGTCACCTGATTTCGGGTGAACAAGGCCTTCGGTGTCTGTTTTCTCCGGAAGGCGGTCCCTCGTTTCAACTGATAAGATGGTTGTGGGGGAGTCCACGAAGTAAAAGATGGTTGAGGTCCTTTTCAGTCCAAAGATCACTATCCCCCGCTTTTGGTTCCCTAAAATGCTACCTGCTGCGTTATTGGCTGTGACTATGGGGTGTGGATAACCAGCGATGTGCGGTCAGAATCTATATATTTGGACCTGAAAACCTCCAACAGCCAGTCTGTAGTCACTGGAACACCACTACAAGTTGGGCTTAGCCAGCTGGTTGTAACATGTCGTAACACATGCGATCATTTGGGGAGGGGAGTCATTTTTGGGATACAGGTTGTGGGCATTGATGTGGCAGTTCGTTCAAAGACCACGATGGAGCACCTGACCACAAGTCCCAGAGACCTCCGAGAACACCGCCGACGGGAAGTTCTTCCGACCGCCGACCGATTGCTCTAGCCAAAAAGGCTCAGAAGTGTCACGACGAAAGCATGACACACAGCCAAGAAAGGGCCAAAGATGTCTAGTGAAGGTGCGAAAAGTCAACTTTGGCGAGTCTTTTGAGGCCAGTTCTGCACATTCTCTACGCAATTCTACGCATATCATATCATCACCCTAGGGATCCAAGTACCTCCTCAGAAGGTACTTGGACCCTGAAAACCCACATAAGAGTGTCTCCAATCACCTAGGGTCAGTCTACTTCACTCTAATCCTACACATCGGGTGTTCCATTACAGTCGGTAGGACATACCCAAACTCTCCACATCTCAGTGAATCCAGTTCTATGGAGCTTTTCAGATGACCAACAGAGATGATGGACGCTCTGGCAAGCTCATTGACACCCACGCGCTCCAACCTCTTCGCGCTGACGGGGTCCGCGCGGAAAGCCGCGCGGAAAGCCGCGCCGCGGATGAAAGTGCCGATTCGCTGGCCGAACCCGGAGGATGAACGGAAGGAGGCGCGGCCGGGACCGGAGGGCGCGGCCGGGCGCGGCCGGGCGCGGGACCTCGGCTTGCGCGCTCCGAAACGACCATCCAGTGTAGGTCAGATGGGAGATGCCAGTGTAGGAGAGTCCGGGTGTCCCCCAGATGGGATGGTCGACGTGATTTCAAGAGCAATCTCGTCTTATTGATGCCAAAAATTCCAAGCAATCATACCTACGTAATACCAACGAGCACCAAGTAATCCTCTCTCTGACTTTCTCACGTCCAGGAGAAGCTCCAAGCCCTTCAGGACATCGTGGGGACATATTTCTGTTTAGATCCATCAGCAGTTCGTTTTTCAGGACATACAAAACCGCCATCACATATCATTACAGTATATTTCTTAAGCAGTCGTTGTTTGCCACCCAAAGCACTTCCGAATTTTCACGATGTTGTACAAGTGTTCGCAGCCGCTGTTCATAGCAATCCTTGACAAAACCGTTGGCTGATCGGAGTGTTCCTTCGGTCCGATGCCGAAACAGCCGGTCGACCTGGCCGGTGATCGTTTGGATGTGAAACTCGTGGAAACGGTCACCGAAGAACATATCTTGGAAAACAGGAGGGTGAGGGTCCTGCATCAGACTAAACATCTGGAACACATCCGACCTACCTCGGGCGCTTCGCTCGCTCCAACCAACCGCCCTCCCAAAACGGCGTGACCCGCGGGACGCGGGAGGTGACCGCTTCGTCCGGTAGCGGGAGGACTTGGGCTTCGAGGTCTTTCAGGGTGAGGTGGTGTGGAGGCTCAGACCAGAGAAGAGGAGAGTTTGAGAGTGGCCCAAGTGGTGAAACGAACGTGTGTTTCGTGGAGAGTTCGAGGGCTTTACGTACCGTTCCATGCTTGTCTTTCGGCAATACTCCAGTGACTGTCACATGGATCTGTGCTGTGAAATCTGCAGTCGCTGCGGGTTGATCTGTGCATGGCGTCCCTCAGCGAACAGCAGCCTGAGGGCCTTTCCACGGTTGATTTGAGGGGAGACTCCCAGGCGAATAAGATATGACATGGTGTATGGATGGACCCTTGGGGAGGAAAATAGATCCGCCTACCAATAGATCCCTTAGGAGGGTCTCTTTATCTTCACATCCTCACATCCATACGTACGGTACCTGGGTGTAGTAGAACGTCGCGCGGTCGCGTGGGTCGCGTGGGTCGCGGATCGGATCGGGATCCCGCCATGTTGACCTTCCCACAAGCAAGTACTATAGGCTGCATCGCTTGGACCAGTTGTAGGTGGGTGGTGTGGTTCCAGGCAACATATGATGTGCAACATGTATCCTGCATATCTATACACTACGAAAAATCAAGGTGTCGTGGCCTCCAGACGTGATGAGCAAACAGTTCACCCACACGGGTGAGGCTTCTGGCTCAAGCGAGCCAAAATTTTGGCTCGACAGACCTCCTCTCACAAAGACCTGTTGCCGACGGCGATGCCCTGCCCCGACCTCAGCGCTATTTTGTTTCGTTTTAACATGCACATCTTCCATATAGTCAGTCAGATCAGTCAGTATAGTCACTCAGTACTGTGTCATTTCTTCGCTCTTGAGCTTTGTGACGAACCAAGCTTAGGGATTGAACACTGGATCGCTCGAAAACCAACGGAGAACGGTGAGAAACCCTGGTCGACCCCTCCAAACCACGAAAGATGGATCCTTCCAGTTCTGGTTGCCCCAAACATCGTGAGTAGCGGACCTCTGGGTATCGATGGTTTTTGCTGAGTCAGACATCCATCGCGCAACACTTCTCCACCTACGCTGTTCCCAGACATTTCTTCAATAGCCACGGCCTCCACCCTACTAGCGATGGCCTCCGAAAAAAAGGAACACCACACGTTGCCCTTTCCCTCGCCCGTGCCCTTTCTGGGGTCACGGTGGGTCACGGTACAGTACGCGGTACTTTTGGGGTCTCCGAACTCCTCTGAAAGGCAGTGAGCGCGCGCTCCGCCTTCCAAGGAAGCCGGCGATGGTCTACCTCAGCGACTTTCAAGATTTCGAGACCGCTGCGCAAGAGCTCTTCAAGCAGCAGCCCCTGAGGCCTGGGGGCTCTGGCAGCTGCATCGGAAGAGCACGCCTCCCAGTGGCTATGTATGCCTTCAACAAAGAAGACACCAGGAACCCATAGGAACCCAGAGTTCCGTAGGATCGCTGTATGCCTGGTACACTCACTTGTCACTTGTTGGTCAGAAGCACATGAGTTGAATGCCTATTTGTACAATTTATCATATATGATATACACATGCCCTTAAATGAACTTTATGTGAATGAATCAGATGGGGCATTGAAGCTGAATGCAGCAAGTCTGCTGGATCAGTTGGATGCCCATTTCTGGGCAGACCATCCCAGAAAACGCACGAAGTGGCCTTGGAAGGTTGGCTCCAAATCACAGCAGATGGAAGCCCGAAGTCACAGTCTTCCAGGTTCTTCCGAAGTCGCAGTCCTCAGGTCAACCCCGTCATTCTTTTTAAGATTCTTTGCTCATGCAGCCCTACTGATCCAGACCACCATTTGTACATCGGGCCTGCAGTTGCATGCACACACCCTGGGTAGGACGCGATATTTGGTGAAGTATCGGCACAAGGAGGGAAAGGCGTGATGCGTTCAGCGGCGGAGCGTGACCGAATGATGATGAATTTCCCGATCTTTCAACTGCAATGTTTTTTGTTGTTGTGGCGGGTGCACACCATTGTACCTACATAAAACCTCTTTAAATTCTTGCGACCAAAATGTCCAGGGCCCAGATTTCCGCTGTCAGTTGGAGCCGTGCCAAATCATTTGGTGCAACTGACTCCTTTCCAAAAGAAGGACTGTCATGAGTTAGTACATGGACTACTCTTTTTGATTCATCCGCGGATGGAGAAGATCTGAAGCAGTTGGTCACCGACTTCCATGGCTTCCCACACAGCTTCACCTCAAGCTCCATATATAGCGCACGCCCTTGGTCACGCTCGACCGGAGCCAGTGGTCATCACCTTGGAAGTCGGTCCGGACCGACCCGTCGGTGTCCGGAACTCCGACGTCGATGTCGCGAAGGACGACCTGGAGGAGGACTGAGGACCAATGACCGAGTATTTGGACTGGATGACCGACCAATGACCACATCCGAGGATTAGACTGGATGTATTTGGAGCTCCTTTTTTTTGTCAGGTGGTGCTCAAAGTCACCAATGACCGAGTTTGTGCCGGCCCCAATTACTGTGCGGCCAAACGCACGAAGAAGCGCGCGAGCGCACGGAGAGCGGACGGGGAGAAACTTCTTCTCCTTTAGGCGCTCTGAAGAGTCCATCTTCCTACACGAGATTCTTCACCAGGCCTATGGATCCACGTAGCTTCTGAGGTACGGTGATTGGAGACTACTTATGCGGGCGTTTTTAAGTCCCAGTCGTACCTTCTAAGAAGGTTTGTGCATCCTATATGGGCAACCATGCACCAATATAGTTTTTTTTCATGTCAATGTGGGAACAACGACGAAAGGGTCTTTTTTTGCCCGCCCTCCAGAAAGGAAACAGGATCCGGAACACCACAATTTTCTCAGTAAAGAACCTCAGTCAGTTTGAGGCAATGCTGTTGACTTCTTTTACTAGATATGGGATCCACCAAGTCCACTAGTTCAATGGGAGCATTTTCCCAAGGAGCAAGGGATGTTCATGTAAGCGTTCTAAGGTGGCTAGCCGCTAGCCCCTGCAGTTGTGATTCATGAATCAGAACGACCTACTGAAGGGACTATAGGCCAGCTCTACAATATCATTTTGACACCGTCTTGGGGATTGAACCCCAAATGAGCGGTTGATGGATTCATATAGATTCATAAGGATTCGTTATTCGTTAGCCAATAGACACTGATGTTGCTCAGCCAAATCATGTCTTGTCAACTTGTTGTTTCGGGTGTCCACGAAGGATGCCATGATGAACAAGCCTCTTTGATCCGTGGATGAGGCTTGAAGTTCAAATCAGAGCTCATCGCGAACCTGAAACACATCGTGCCTGGCCGGGAAAAAAGACACTGTAGGACTGCGCTTCAGAAGATCCGACTATAGGACTGTAGGACTCTCCAAGAGATGTCCTCAAAAAAAGAAATGCTGATCGCCGTTGGGTCCTCGTGCTGCGACGGAGTTCACACAGGCCCTGCTCTGGGCCCAGTTCGAAGACAGGGTCTTTGGTTCAATCTGTGGAAGATGTCATGGAAACAACATGAAACAGACCATGCCTGTGATGATGATGATGATGATGATGATGATGATGATGATGATGATGATGATGATG
>CAXAMN010029083.1:390953-523060 GCA_963970005.1 Durusdinium trenchii | reverse complement strand
TGATGATGATGATGATGATGATGATGATGATGATGATGATGATGATGTCCACCTTCATTTCAACCTCCACAGCGATTTCGGTAGCTCACTTGATGCCTGGTCAAACTCTATGACATCTAGATGTTCTCAACCGTGAGCCTCAAAGCCTGTATATACATATCCCTGATAGTCCAAATGACTCATATTTGCCCCTATTTCACCATAGTGGTGGATGATGACTACGAGGTGGAGTGTGCCCCTTGAGTCAAGTTACGAACGTTCTGGGTGTGTCGGACGTTCGTCCAAGTCTCTAACAGCTTTCAGAACCAAACCAACTCTCTAAAAAAAGCCTCCGATCCCGTCGGGGTCCCAAATGACTTGTTCCGAGTCGGGGTCCAATGGCGGCGGGGTTCACTCAGGTCATTGGGGTGTGTACTTGAGTCAAGATTCATCCCCGATCGCCCAAGGGGAGACGGGTAGATGTTAGTCTACTTTCCAGGAATCCTGGGACGCCTGGGAGGTGTGTTGGTGTTGTTGTTGTTGTTGTTGTTGCTTTATATATACACCCACATCATTTGTGTTCGACCTCCCGCCGAGGAGCGTTTCACTCAAAACTTTGCTCGTTGGACGGCCACGAAGGCGCGATTCCGAGCTGCGGTCCAGAGCTGCGAGCTGCGGTCGCTGCGGTCCATGTTCGTTTCAATTTTGGTGTTTGGAACAGGTGCAAACCAGCTGCTTCCAAGGGGTTACCAATGGACAACCCTTCACTGCTTATAGATCACCATTGGACACCCATTGGAAGCGCTAGGAATCTTGTTTTCACCTGCAGAATCTGGTTGACTTCCCATTCTTGGACGACCAGCATCCTCACTGCGTCTTTTGCTATGTCGAGGATTTTTTTCAAGGGCCCTGGCCCTGAGGACCAACTTCGACGTTATGGATGACCTGTAGAATCAGAGGCTGGGACATACCCCCCCACATTTCACAACCCACGGATATGAAGTGGTTCTCACGCCACGAACCACGCGAGCGACCCTGAAAACCACGAACCGAAGACTTTGGACGGTCAGATGGGCTTTTCATCGAGTTTCACCAGGGATCCATCTGTTCATGTGGAGGGGGTCGACGATTTCTCACCGGCGGTCACTCGACCGAGGACCTGTCGCGCGTGGACGAGCCCGACGCAGAGTTGGAGGACGCGGCCGCCCGTTTGGTGGACGGGCGGATCGAGGCGTCGTTGGCGGATCGAGAAAAGAAAGAGAGCCATGGAAAAGGAAGGAAGGAAGGAAGGAAGAGCTTGAGATACACTCTCTTGGAAGCCCCTTTCCAATCAACGGGGAACAGGTCGTCCAGGAAGCGGACTGCTCAGCTTGAAGTTTCATCGATGTCCGGTTCATGCCAGTTCATGCCCATGCAATCCTAACAAATTTGTACCGGGCATGTTGTAGAACTCAACAGGAGCACCACCCAGGTGGAATCCGCGGGAATTCTCTGTGGATGAAGCAATCAAGGAGTTGTCCAAAAGAACTCTGCAGTTGTTCTTTTTTGGGCTCTTGGAAACTGGATGCGAGATGATGCGAGATGATTTCAATCTCCTCCCTGCGTCGTCACGTCGTCCGCATTTTTTTTTTAATTTCAGTGCAGGTTTTGTAGAGTTCCAACATGTTCCAACAGGGCACAGAACATCACTTAAGCTAACACACACACACACACAAACTGACAAATGGCTTCAAATTGCATTTGTTGCTGGGAGAGAAGTTCCTACCTCAAACAGACGCACCATGGAGCACACCTTTCACAGACAGATCCATCATGTGTTTGTTTGTTTTACAGGACCTCCACAACACCCCCTGAAGAACATTGTTCATTTTCCCTCGCCTCAAACCAGGTGGTCCCAGGTTGTTGAAAATTCCTGGGTGAGTGCTGCGGATGCCCTGCCTTTCACACCCTAAGCAGGTTGACCTGTTGTAGTCTAAACTCCCTAAGAAAACCATGCTTCTGCGGTAAGAACCATATAAATCCATTCGTGCTTGGAATCCTGGGCACAGCTTGTACCGTAGCAGCACTGCGCCGGCGACCGGTCAGGATGCCAAGAAGGCCGCGAGGCCGAAGCCCACCGCCAAGTCCAAGCGTCGGAAAGGCGTCGGCGCGGGCATCGCGTGGACCCGCGGGGGAACGCGGCGGAATGGTGTGGATCTCGAGTCCAAAGGTGTGCGAAGGGTCGAGGGAAAGCAAATAGCGAAGGGTCTTGGACTATACATGACTAGACTGCAGACGTTCTATTTTGTTATATATGACCGTCTTCAAGACTAGGTCAGCTGCGGATCGAATTGACAAGTCTATATGGGACGGTCGGCGTGAGGTTCTTCACCGGAAACCACGTTTCGGTTTCGACGCCGGTTTCAGGATGAACGAGCGGGGGTATCTGAACAAGGGGAATGTGCAAAGAGTTTGAACGTCAAGAAGCGCAACTTTTGTGTTGGACTTTTCTGTATGAATTTGAGTTGCACATGTTTGAGCCACATGTTTGAATCTGCATCTGTCAGAGTAGGGCCAAGTGGTCGATGGCGTGGAGGAAGGAGATCTCCCAGATCAGTCCTAAAACCTATACCCTCCAACAGGTCTCGTCTGGTGGCAGGTGGTGACTTGTAGAGTCCAGTGCTGGTAGGGGGGTCCTTTTTCTTACCCCCCCAAAAGTCCTTCCTGTCCTCCCTTCCTTTTTGCCGCTCAAAGTCCTTTCTGACATTTTCCAGATACTGGCCATTTGGTTACTTGAAGAAGTGGAACCTATATATAGCATATATAGCCCCCTATTAGCCTTAGGACAATCTCAGTTCTCCTGTCCTTCCACTCCTGTCCTTCGTCAGGATGACGAGTCTCGGGGCTGCGAGGGCCCCGCCCGGAAGTGATCACAGCGCTTTCCCGGAGAAACAAGGCCGTCCGTGGCGCACCGTGGCGCTTCTTCGTTCGACACATGAGTCGCCGAGTCGCAGGACCGGACTGAGCCATACCGGTCCACCACCGGTCTGGTCTTGAAGAACCACTTTTTGGGGCGCGTAGGGACCGGAAGGAGGGATGAAATCCATGAACACGTTATACATCTTTTTGCATGTGAAGCAGCCCAAACAACTGTTCAATGTGAAGCTTTAAGCCTTTTCAGCGTTGTTCAGCCGAGGTTTGTGAATTGGACCTCGAGGTCAAGGAGGTGCCATGGCGCCCGACTGCCCTGGTGAGCCGGCTCACAGCACGTCCGATGGACAGCACAGCGTTTGGGGCCTCCGGTCCATTCGGTCGAAAGGGGTTCCACATGTCGGGGTGGTGTTTGGTCCCTGGGCACCCGTACCCTCCAGGAAGCACCCCGTCTTGTGACTGGTCTGTGAAAGTAACAAGATCGCCTCAGTCTTCTGACCTGGAGACAGACGAACCCCATAGATGCAAGGATTTCTGCGAAGCCATTGCGGGATGTGAAACGTTTTCCGTTTTGTGTACATGCCAAGAGTACGGATTCCTGAATGGTAAACCAGAAGTTGCAAAAGGGATCCGTGGCCACCTCAGGAGTTCTTTTGAACATTGTCCCACTGTTCCCCGTTTAAGTTCTCCAAATGCTGAGCCATCCCAAAAGAATGCATTTTGACCATCAAGTCGACTGGTCGCGCGGGGGGTTTTGCTGACCATTTTCAACTGGTTTGTCAGGGTTCTGTGCACCTGGAGTCTGCGAGTCCCTTGAAAATAGGACCGGAACCCCAGCCAAAGACTGTTCTCAAGCTTTTGCTTGGGTCCACACGCCCGAACATTTCGGGGCTTGACAGTCTCATGATAGAATCTCATTTCGAAAGATAACCCACACACTCCATGGGACTGCCATATATGCCGATCAGGCCAGGGCGGCGGCCAGGGGTGGTTGATTTTGGGGGGTCAATGGGGTATGCATTCTAGTCCTATGGCAGTGACAGGTCGTGTCTGGGTCACCTCTTTCGTTCTCCTCTTTCCACCTCTTTCCATCTCCCATCCCCTCACGTCCGCCTCGCTCGCGTCCGCCTCCGCGACCAGGGTCAGCTGCTTCGCCGGGGAGCTCGGAACTGCACGCGGGGAGGGGGGGGGGAGTGGAACTCATGGAAGCCCTGAGACCACAGGATGAGACCCTTGGAGGCCTCGAATGGAGAATTGGAATGCTTCAGATGGATTCCAAAAAAAGGACTACAGCAGATCGACGAGTGTTCTTTCCTGTATTTTCGTGTTTTTCGCTTCCTGGCAGTCATTTTCTGTCTTGCGATTGTTGGTGGGGCAGTCATTTGAGTGGGCCCTGGGTACCGGGCGAACGGAGTTGTTCGAGCTCAGGAGATGGAGATGAGGATACCCTACTCGACGTGATGCAGGCGCGATGGACCCTCTGAGCAACCATTCGGAAGTGGTTTTTCTCGGTGTCGGGTTGGTTCGGGGTCAGGGAAGAATCCGTTCTCGGTGTCCGTTCGCTTTCGAGTATGGCCGGAGAGAACCGAGTCTTGCGTTCGATGCTGAAAAAAGGACGTCACATACATGGGTAAGCTAGAAGAGACTGATTGATCATCGGAGGGCACCTTCTACACGATGCATCTCCAAGAATCAGGCCGTGTCAAGTGCACAAATGGATTCGCTTTGAATTCGCTCTTGGTTCACCCAATGGAAGCACGTCACGTGCCGTGACCTCCATCCGTCACGTCTTCCGCGGACGCGGAGGTCCTGGTGCTCACCGACTTGGAGTTGTCCTTCTGGCACGGGCACCGAGGTCGACCACGCACCGGAACCACGAGCAGCTGGCGCTGGCGCTGGCTCGAGCCAAACCCCTCATTTGTTCGGATCTTTCAAAGTGTAAAAGGGAAGATCACGACCCAACATCAACCGGTTTTCTTCCGCCCATGACACATCACGGAAGACATGTTTTTGTCGGCTTGTTGGTGGCCATTCCGAAAAACCAATTCTCAACATATCGAACCATTTCTCAACATATAATTCCTGATTTTGCGTATAAGGTTATTTTTTGTTTGACCGAACTTGGTCAAATCCCCCTGGTTCTGGGACATTTTTGATTGTTTTCTTTTTCTCCCCAGGCTTCCGAAACCAGCAACTCCAAGCTATTTCCACCCTCGTCTGCCTGCGGCGGCCCACGACCGAGGCCACCGGCCGCCAGTCGAGAAGAGGCCGAGCCATGCGATGTGAGCGATCGCTCGGGTGAACGGGGAACTCGCTCGCCTGATAGTTTTGATGTTTAGATCAATGACCAGTTGGAGAACGATGTTCAGTTTGATTGGTTCAGCTCGTGGACTCCCCCCCAAAAAAAAGAACAACACCATGGTCTAGACCTCAATGGGCGCATGTTTTGTGCGGATGCGGTGGAGAGAACGTGGTGGTTTGGGTCGCAAAAGCCGAGGTCGGAGGTAGGTGGAGGGAACTTCGAGTTGGACTTCCGAATTTGGACTTCCGTGGATGAAGTCATTTCATCTATATATATATATACCAACACCCTCCAACAGGCTGTTAGTTGAGGGTTGTTGGACCCTAACAGGTCTCACCATTGGTGACCTGTCGGAGGGTGCTGGTATATATACCTACATCCAGCTACATCCTACCCCACCCATCTGCTGTTTTCGGAGTTCAAGGGGTCGGACTCACCGGGCTTCCGGCGGGGCGGTCTCCCCTTCCGGCAGCCGACGCTCCGGCCGCGCCGCGGAGCCGTTCAAGATGATGGGAGACGCAGCTCTCCGGACCCTGTTTGTAGAGGAACATGTTCCTCTACCAGGACCCTCCGACCCTCGGGGTGTCCTGGCTGGACTACCCCACACTACCTATATATGTAGGCTTCCATTGGGCACCCCTTGGAGGGTCCTGGTAGAGGAACATGCCATCTACTCCGGCGTGAAGCTGGTGAAGCTGGTGGCATGTTCCGGAGAGGAAACATGGGTCACGGGAATTATTGCCATCCACTGGCCATGTGTTCCAGAGAAAGAAGATCGAACTTAACGTGAGTAACGTGAGGCTTCCCAGAGTGACATGCAGGCTGAATGAGACTCACAACTGTCCCAAGAGTGACAAACGTGCCAGCAACTGTCCCAAGACTCGCGTGAAAAAGATGGTGTTACCGACTCGTTTCATAGGGCTGGTTTGAGGGCTCTGCAAAGGGGGGAAGGTTCAAAGGGAAGGTTCAAAGGCTTGAAATTGTGAGATGGATGTTTACAGGAAAAAGATGCAAAAAGAGTGAACTCACCAAGTACCTCTTTTTCATCACATTACCTGTATCAGTCGGTCAACCAGAACATCACTAACCATCATCCACGGGTCCCAGGGAATGAGATGTACCCAATTGGCGGCAGAAGCGGCTGGCTCTGGAACAGAATGGCACGCCAGTCTCAGGCTTAGCGGCGTTTGCTTCAGAGAAAGAGTGTACCAGCACCTGGACCTGTCGGGGTCACCTGGCTGGTTTCGCCCCAGCCCACCACGATCAGGGACCTCCAGACAGGACACCCCTTGAAGGTCCAGGTACTCAATCCATCGTCCTTCCCCACCGAACGCCTTTCCCGGCGAACCCGTCCCCACCGGTCCGTGGACGCGCCAGGCCTGCTGCGCGCTGCGGCAGTTGCACACGTCGGTGCGGGGACCAGAATCCAACCATGTAACAGCCTGGTAGGGCCCTGCCATTTGGCTGTCTATTTCTTGGATGAAAATGGCACTGTTGCAGAGTTGGAAGATCCATGGTGTTAGATTTTCGAACTGTCTAACAGGCGAGAGCCTGGAGACCAGACCCGAGAGCCCTGATCTGCGGCGTGAAACCTTCTTTTGGAGTCATTGCCTTGTATTTGAGTCTGCGGGTGTTTCTCCAGCTTTCTCATATTCCACATGGCATATATACACTTGGTGAGCCATGGGCGTCATGAGTGTCGTGGTTGAGATGTTGGTTGTTGACCGGTAAGTGACGATTTACTTATGGGGTGCCAACAATTCTGTCTCTGGCAATGCCAGCTGGAAGGGGGACCAAGCAGGACCAAACGATTCTGTCTGTTCGTGATCAGTGGAGGTACTTCAGAGGGCGAGCCTGACAGAGCCTCCTGAAATGCTCAGGGAAGAGTTTGGGGTCCTGCCCCGCTTCGGCTCTTCACTCCTTGAAGGGAGAACCAGCGGGCTAAAACCACATGCAAAAAACCGGAACAAGCATTCCGGAGATATGCAGTGAAGAAGAGTGAAGCCCAGTGCAGCGAACGTGCCCCGTCCTTCCAGGCACGTCGCCGCGCCGTCTTGGCGGCGCAGCGGGTCCTCAGGCGAGCGCGGGGACGAGGGTTCGGACGGTTGCTTGAGGTCGAATGGGTAGACATCGGTAGAAGATTCTGCGTTCGCCTTCTGAAAGAGTGAAGAAGAAGAACTAGGGGGAGTGACACACTCACACAGGGCAAAAAGACGAGAATGGTCATTTGTTGCAGTTGAAAGATGTTTGTTCCAGGAGTTTCATTTTGGGGTGCGATCGAGGTTAGGGGGGCCCCTGTCACACCCACTCACTGGATGGGACTCAAAAGCTGACCCCTGGTTGATGAATCTACCAGGAGTCACATGTCGGGGTGGTGTTTAGTCCCCAAGTGAGTGGATCATGGGCACCCCTAACCTCCATGGATCGCACCCCGACATGTGACTGCTGGTACTTGATGTTGTCAGACGAAGAATCAAAAGTTGTGCTTTGTCACGCCGCATCGATCGAACGATCCGCGTCATGTCTGTGGCGGTATGTGGCGACGGAATCGTTCGCTTCTGTGGAGAAAATCAGAGAACATGTCAGGGATTCGCTTGCCGATCCGCCTGCCAAAGTGGATTGTTATTGATATTGAGCAGTAAAAGCACTTCACTTGAAAAGAATCATTTGCTCAACCCGTTCTTGGAACATTCCTAGAACCTGATTGACCTCTGTTTTGATAGGAAAGTACCATATCTTTGATGGTTTTTGATGGTTGGTGGTCCAAAATTGAGGTCGCCAAAAGGCTCTGTGTAGTAGTGATCCAACACCAAATAGGTGAGGGACGACTGTAACGTTCGCTGTGTGAAATCATGTGAACTCTCTCTGGCAGTTTGACACACAAAACACCACTCTTTCGACGACGACCTACCCAGGTCTTTTTCGATATATAGAAAACCACCCCAAAAGATGACCCTTCAAACTCCACCCCCCAAAAGAGTTGCAGCATATCTAACATGGTCAGATCCTACTTGGAATCTACTTGGTCAACTCCAAACCGATTCGCTTCGGCCCACGGTGGGGCTCCCGTGACCGCGCGCGCCGCGCGCGCCGCGCGCCAGCTCAGAGAGCGTCCCGGCCACGGTGTTCCTCGCGAAGGCCTGTGGTCCAAAGCAGTGGTGGGTGACCAAGCAGTGGTGGGTGCTGCTACATGTGGTTCGGATCCCTTTTTTCTGTTTTTTTGGGGGTGGTTGATGATTGTCGATTGACCAATTCGCGTGGCTGTGTGGAAGCTTGTTGTTGTTGTTGACCAATTATTATAGAGCATCCAAACAATTTTGCCAAGAACGTTGTTCCTGTCTTCTACATTCCCTGACATTCTCATGGTTACGTGGGACATGGCCGCTTGGATGACACTTTTCTTCGACAAACCGGTGGTGAACTCCACTTCCATGGTCCAATCGGACGCACTGCTGCCCATTTCGGACATCCCCAATTTCCGTACACAAATACTTGGCTGGATGTTGATCATCCACTGCAAAACCGGGCAATCCTCGGATTGAGGTCCAGGTTGTAGGATCATGGTCATGAAAACCCTATAGATATAGCCATCGTTTCTGAACACCTGAGACAGCATCACGGGGTGAATAGGCTGTGGTGGAGATCCCAACCATGTGCTCAGTTGAGCACTACGTGCGCGGCAAACGATGTCGCCAGCGCTACGTGCGCGCAGGGCTCGACTCGTGGGCTTCGGAGCACTGGGGCAGCAGATCGCCCGTCCGAAGGGAGCTGGTTTCGCATGTCTTCAGCAGGTTGAAGAACGAAGTCTCTCAGAATTCCTCGAACATCCGCGCCGACCCGATGCAGTTGTAAACCACCTTAAATACATTAAGTATACGTACCTTAATTAGGACATCCTACTTCTGCCCGTCCACCGCGGCCCGCAGGGTGCGGTCCTCCACTCCGGTGCAGTTCCGCGGAAGAGTCGAGGACGGCGGCGGAACCGCGCGGAGCGATGCGGAGCGTGGAGTGTGGGAGGGTGTGAGGTGCGATTTCGGTGCCAAGGGCACCAGTGACGGGAGTGAGTCCGGCACGACGAGCGAATGTGAAGGACGAATGGCGATTCGGAATTGGATGGTGACTTCGAGATTTGTTTAGGTGTGTCCCATGAGCTGTAACAGTTGGTAAAGTATGATCAGCATATTTCTGAGAAAGGTCTTTACTGACCATGATCATGCACTGTTGCAGAGAATGGGCTACACTAAAAGATTTGTTCTCAGCATTTGATAAGATTCGGGGTCGTAAGAGGTGCAAAGTGCTTCGGCAACCAATCTAGTTATCTGAGGCCCAACTGCGCAAGAGTTCTTTTTTCTGTCATGCTCCTTTCACGAACCCACACTGTGGACAGCCAACGATCTCATTCTGAAGTCAATTCTCCACTTTTCTGGAGACTAGCAGCGAGGCTTCTCTTGCGAGGTTTCTACATGTTTTTTTATGCATGTGTTCCCCATCGACAACCTTTAAGATAACCTTTTTGGAGGATGGGGGATCTTCCCCAGTTCAACTGAAAAAAAGCCGCTGCAGTTCGCTTCACCGAACCTGGCACTCGGCATCCTCGTCGAGCTCGCATCTCGCCCGCTCCGTGACTCACGTCCGCTCCGCGCAGCTGTGTGGGGGGACCGTTGGCACCGTCACGTCACACCGGCGCACCGGGCGTTCTGCGCGCGCCGCGGCGGGAGCCCAAGCTGGGGAGTCCAATCGAAACGCGGGAGGTGAAGCGGAGAAGCGGAGAGATGGGTGTTTCATGGTGTTTCAACAAGTGTGTGTCAAGGGGTAGTTTAGGTGACCCTGAATTCCAATTTGATTGCAGAAACACCTGATGTATTATAAGTTGACTCAGCCTTTCAAAGTGGGAGTGGCGAACATCTTGGGGCCTACCCAATTTTCTAGGGTAGTAAACTCCGACTGTTCTGTCCTTCTTTGGGCTCTTTGGGCTCTTCTTTTCGATCGTGTGAAGCCCCTCAAACAGCGATAGTACGGCGGCGCGTCGACTTCGACGTGTTTGCCGGGCGCGTTTGTTGTGTCCTCCTGCAGGCTGTTTCGATTTGGCCACACGGACGAGTGTCCTCACTGGCGTCCTCAAAGAGCGAGCGACACGTGTCGATCGCGTCGATTCGCGCGGCCGGTGACTGGTCTCGGTCCCTTTTGGGGGTGTTGGACCTGTTAAGGAGATGTGGAGGAGCACGGGGTTCGGAACACATTGCAACAGGAAGTCAGGGCCTCTTTTTCCTCCCAACTAACAATGGTTACGTGGAGTTCACACCCTGTTTGTATAGAAAAAGGGGTCTTCCAAGTGACCATACCATCCACTTCCATGGTAGTTCCAGGGTATATTTCTTGGGATTCTCTAGATGATGCCACATTGCGGCTCCATCAGCCCTCCGAAGTTTGCTTCAACGGACAGCCAATGGAGATGGGACCACCACCCTAGGGCCCTCCTTCCCCATCTCTATCTCCGTCCTCTCACCTGAAGCTCAAACAGGTCGAACGTTTCCATGCCTCCCAAACGCATGGTCGCGCGGCGCCCCAGCGGCTTCGCCCCGATCGCCCGCTCTTCGCCCGCTCTTCGCCCCGATCGCTCTTCATCGCAACCTGAGCCTGAAGGCGTGGATCTGAAAGGAACGTTGGGGGTACCCCTGGTCATGGAACAGCGACACCCGCCTTGAATATTTCTTGAATGAACGTCGGGGGGGTGTCCCCCTGTCATCCCCTGTCACATCCACTCACGTCCCACGCCCGGGCCGGACTGGAAGAGGAGCCATGGGTCCGGTCGAACTCTTGCCCCATAGGAAAATGGACCGCAGCCACAGCATCTAACCAGGGGACATTCAGTTACAGTCAGCTCTTCTTCCACTGACCATGCCCTAAACCCTAAACCCTAGTCAGCTCTTGTTCCACTGACCCATGAGGGCCGCTGGAACCAGCTTTCTGATTCGTCTCGTAGCGACGGACCGTCCGTCTCGCCCGAAGGGATGTGCGCAGTACGTCGTCGCCAAGCTCGGAGTTCCCAAAAGCTTTGTGATGTGTGGGGACAGAGCAGGAAGTTGGACATATATGGGCCTGTGGGCAAGATGGGTATATACCAGGGCCCCCCTGGCTCCCAGGGGTTTCCGGACATCCCGAATCACCTCTAAGGAGCTATAATTGGACACCCCTGGCCTGGGGGCCCTGGTCTAGTTCGAATAGGGAGACCCCAGGCGTTCCGACCACCTGAAAGGTTTCAGGACATGTTTTTCCTGTCTACCCAGCCATGGGCGATCGGGGTGACCCCTATTAAATACACAGCCCAAACCAGGACCTCTGAAGGGGTGGTTAATGGACATCCCGAATCACAGCTAAGGGGCTACAAATAGACACCCCGAACGAGTCGGGTCCTGGGATGGAACTGTCTTTCCTTCTTCGTTCAGGTCTGGACTCTGGAGTCCCAAGTTTCAGCTCCGACCCCCCGACCCCCGAGAGGAAAGGCTGATTGAGAGAGATTCTCTGTTCTGAGGAGAGATTCTGAAGAACACTGCAGCTGGGACTCCATCCATGGAGATTTTTTGGGGTGCTTCCTGTATCTTCCGTGGTGCCTGCCCCGAAAAGAATGGAGAGCGTGTGCCTTGAAAAAGGGTTCTGGGAAAACATATACATGAAAACACAAGCACATGCAGAGAAAAGCACGCACACACACACACACATGTACACACGATCAAATCGAGGAGTATCGCGTTGCAAGTGTGACACACTTTCTGGTTGGCTCACGATCCTGTTGATGAAGAGTTCTCCTCAACGATCTGCTTGATTTCTGGTTGGGTCGGAATCTTCATCACAGGCGATTTCTTCCTGGATTTAGTCCCTCAAATAGGAGTAAATAAGCATCAGATGGGATTGCAACCCTTCTTCCGAAGATACGGAAGAGAGTATTGCACCTACTGAGCGATATCACGCCCTACACATCCCAAGATCATTTCAAGAGGTTTTGATGGAGCACAGGATGCAACTCCATCGTTTTCAGCACACAGACCTCCTTGCTTCCGCCACTGCCAGACCAAAACAAGACCGCGGGTGGCAGGCGCCGAGGCCAGCGTTTTGCACTGGGGGTACCCTCCGACTCACCAAGATGGAAGCGGAAACTGACCTACTGGTTCAAGACGATTTTCTTCTACAGACAGGTGGGCCTGGCCCGCTTCCACAGGTGAGTCAGAGTGGTTTCCACCCACCCACTGCAGATGGGGGGAATGCAGATGGGGTTGAGAGGGGGGCTCCTAGGAGTCCCGGAGGAAATCTCCCGCTTCGACCCGAAGACCCAGACCACGGCAGTGAAGCTGAGTCAGACTTCTGGTTCCCCATCTTCACTCCATAGTCATGGACACCTCGGGTTGGTCCTTTCGGGACCTAGCGGTGTGATGAAAAACAAACATGGTTTGGTTCATCCATTCTACGAGACTCCTTGAATCTCTGGCACGCCGCAAGACCGACGAACTGATTTCTGGTTCCACGACTTCTTCGAACCACAGGGACCACCGGAAGTTCACCGAAGCTCGACGGAATCTGGAAGCCAGCTTGGACGGGTACTACTCCATTCTCACCGTCAATTTACATCAATGAATGTCTCCCGAAGAATTAAAGAAACATAAAAACACATAAAAGAACGACTTCTCTACTTCCTCTACTTATGGTTGCTACAGCTCTTTGCACAACAGCAAATTCCGGAAAGTCCCAGGTTTTCTTGCCAAGCCCAGGATTTCCCGAAAGTTGGAATAAATATATCGTATGGAATCCAAATAAGTCCAACTCCAAATTTACAGTAACCTTGATGTTCCTTGAGCGAGTCCTTGGAACTCAAGCCTCTTGCAGAGTTGGTGAAACTGTTTGGGAGACGAAGAACGGAAAGAGTAACATGTGAACCCGAAAGCACGGTTCTTCAAAGTGACCGAACTTGATCACCTTGCTTTGAGGCTTACAGTAGGCCTTTTTCCAAGGTCACAAACTGAAGACTCCACACCAACTCACAAACTGAAGAAGCAGCGCTAATCGAACTCCTGTGCTGCTCTGCAGCTTGCGCTTGAAAAGCTTTCCCAGTTGAGAAATCGAGCAGTGTGTGGACGCTTCGATCTGTTTGGAGGTCGATGAGTCCATGGACGAGAGCACGGATAAGGATAACAAGGATAAGGACGTCGACCCAAACATACCGCGGCGGGGCAGGATCACATGGAAGTTCACCGAGCTGTTTGGTATGAAGGAAAAGGGTCATCCAAACGCAGCTTCCACTTCCATCATCGTTTCAGAGAGTGTGCTGGGTCTTGGGTATTCTTGGGTATTTTCCAGCATTCGGCTCTCTTTTCTGTTTTCCTTGTGGCATGGAAAACCCATTCTGGGTCCTTGGTTCTGGGTCTTTTGGTCAAAATTCCAGGACCTCTTTCTTTGATTTTCCTCTTGGCATGGAGGTTTCCAAACCGGATTGTTCGTGAACGAGAGAATGCACAACACTCAGATGCAACTGGAACGAGGTCAAAACCAGGGCACCTGTTGGACCCTAGCTCATTCCTGAAGGGATTTCGTTCGGGATGAACAACAACCATTGGTGGTCGTGGGATATACTGCGCTTGACCAAAAACAGCTGCAGGGTCAGGTCCCCGCCAGTCAGCTCCGCGACCGGGTCCGCGCGAGCGCCCGCGGCGCGGAGTCGATCCAGCGGAGCCCTTCGGATCGTACCTCCTTGGGCGCGAAGCGACGCTTCGGATCGGCGGTATGAGACACGATTGGATCAGAATGGAGTCACATGGAGGGCCTGGGTGGTGTTTGGTCGTCCCATCTTCCGGGGCCGTGGATGTGACAGGGGCACCCCGACTGGAAGCGCTCCTCCGATCGCACCCCCGTTTTCCAGGTGACTGCTGGGGTATACATCTACATGGAGTTCCATGTCGATTGTTCTTCCATGTCCAGGTGCCTTTTCGACCCTTGTTTTGGTACAAACACCTCAGACTTTCGACGGATCCGAGTGTGGTTTGTGCACGCACGGAGGACAGCAGCAAAGATCAGAAGAAGGATCCCCAGAAGGACCAAACGCAAAAGCCAGGTGCCGAATGCTCCGCTGCTCCGCCGTTGTGGGCGATGTGCGCGGCAAGCCCCCGCTCCACATGAGCGTCGTTTCGTCGGGGCAACGGTCGCCGGGGGGAGCGAAAGGGGCGCCTCGCCGGGTGAGGCTGAAAAGAGACGCGCCGGTGCCACTCTTTCTATCGTCCAACCTGAGTGGAGATTTTTGTCGCTGTAGTATGGTGAAGCGGTTGGAATGGCATTGTTTTCCAAGCTGCACTAAGACCACCTTTTAGAGAGTGCATACTCAGCTGAAACCGTAGTTCCACAAACGAGATCACCAACAACTTGTTTGGCGATGTGTATCAGATGGCTACTAGCAGCTATTCTTAAAACTGGAGTTAGAAAGAAACACGTAGAACAACAATTTGGCTTGCCACAAACACGCGCGAGATGGATGCAACAAACATTATCATTAAACTAAGTCTAAGTAGAAAGCAGACAAAAGCATGACATCATGAAAACATATGAAAACTATCGCAGGCAGAACTCATGGCCTTATCTGGCTGCAGGAAGAAATAACCGCCTCCCTTCCCCCAAGTGGCGTTACACTGAAACGTTGTAGGAATCCTCGACAAAACTTAGACTTAGCTTGGTGTGCTTTGTTGACTGCGTCCCCAAGCCAAATGCAGATGTTCGATGGATGCAAAACAGCCACAAACCAATATTGAAGTACTGTAAGAGCCTTCGTAGATTGCAACGGCCTGATTGGGTGTTCGTTTCTGAATGACCTCGTTTGGCGAATTTCCAGGTGGCCCAAGGCACCTCTGCTTCTCCCAAGCGCCCTTCACCGATGCATGGCAGCGTGGGACGCGCCAAACCGGCCGCCTGTGAGGCAAGTTCAAGGGCCGAAAGGGAAGAAAGACCCTGAAGAGCAAGCACAAGAAGGCCCTGCGAAAAGCTTTGCGAAGATCTTCAAAACTGGGAAGATCTGTTGAAGAGCTGGGGTTTGGGGTGTTGTACGATGTTGTACGGATGAGCCTGGCATTTCTCAAGCAGGACATTTGACATGAGACATCCTGTGGACCGTGCAACTCTCAAAAAATAGAGGGGATCGATTTATAGGGTCCTCAATGTGCCAACGATGGATCTTCCCTGTAAATTCGACCAACAAAACCGGACCTTTTTGCCATTGGGATCTTTTTGCGGTGATGAAATTTGCTGAACAGGTCCACTGATGCTTTATCGTTTTGGGGCGTTTCTCGTGCACGGCGGGTGATTCGTTCCAGGATGAGAAGAAGGAGCAAGCCAAGAAGCGCTCAGTGTCCAAGGGGAAGACTGGATCGAAGGGTCCTCCAATCGCTGGCACTGGGCTCAGGCAGGGCCAGAATGATGTTGACACAGATGTTGCACAAACCCAGACGCGAAGAATGGCATGGACTATTCCCCCACATTGACCGTGGGTCAGCTACTCCAATTTTATCATAACAACAGTTTTGCTTCTTTTCAGGACAATGAGGAATGTATAGATGATTGCATATTGTTCAGTTCTGCTTCAATGCGGACAGATATTGGACCACGAGGAAGCTGTTCTGTGGTGCTTCCGCTCTTTCCGCAAGGGGGATAGCTTGGAGTGGTGCGGGGTTCCTGGCCCCAAGATGAACCAGGCAAAACCAACACCTGTTTCATTGATGATTCACAAGAAGGAAACTGGCAAAACACGCAGAAGATCTACCTGGAAACCCAAACAACCACTTGTTATGCAAAAAAACACGAGCTGGCGCCATATACTATATTGGAATCCAACCCTTTGTTTCTGGTTGTGTCAGGAAACCCAGGTCGCCGTCGAGACTCCCGCTTCGAAAGCGGCCTTGGAGAGACTCCCAGGACGAAGAAGAGGAAGCATGCGCCGCACTACAGTGGCTACCTGTTCAAGGTGCAAAGTGAGAGGACTTAGGTAGCGTCACCACAGACTCGTCATGGCGAGCGGCCCTGGGTCGCTCGGGTCTGATGAAGATGAAGACCTCTTCTTTCGGACGAATCGGACGAATCGGACGGAGACGGCAGAAAGTCTTTGACTTTTGGATTTGGGATCATCATCTGAAGATCTCTGAAATTCCCCAAACAGTGTGGGCACACTGAGGGGTTCTTACGGTAGAAAGGCAGCTGATGCTTAGATCGCTGAAGGTGTTTTTGGGGTAATTCCCGTTGGTGACCGGCCACGGGCAAGCCAGACCAGATCTGATAGAACATGACCGATGGGAGTCATCTTCGGATTCGTTTTGGGGGTGTAGGTGGTGAGGAGACATATCCCTAACACAAGCATCATGAAATCCATGCAGCATGGGCACAGCCCATGGCATTTTCGGGTTTTCGTTGGCGCGGTCGCTGTCAGCCGTTCGCTTTCGGTTCCTCACCTCCTACGGGTTAGAGTCTTGAACATTCGTGAGGCGTATGAGGGGTCACCACCTTCAAAGACTCCACAAATTCTCAAGTCGAAGCATCCCACTCCCTGGTCGATGGGCTCCGGCGTGTTTCGAGAGGCCTGGTCCAGGACCTTGGGCGAAGGGAGGAATTCAGGGGTGAACTCTGGAGCTTCCGCTCTTCCCATCTCCAGGTTGGATTCCTGCTGGTCCCCTTCTCCATCCAAGCTTGGGCCCTTTTTTCGGTCCCATATCTAGTGGGGTCGGTCCCTGATTGTTGGGTGTCCGATTCTTAGATCGCCATGAAGTTGGGTGTCGAACATGGCACCGGGCGGTGCCTTGTGCCAGGTGCTCAAGCAGGTGCATCCAGAGGTCGGGATCAGTCGGGAGACGCAGATGATCGGTGTAATTACGGTGGACGACGCGAGCGTGGTCGCGAAACGTGTGCAAGACATGGGGACAAAGCCGATGCTTTCTGGGCGTGGCTCAGAGGTGCACTCACACGGTTCATCATATGTCTGTTTAGTATTGTTTAGTATACTATAGCCATCAGTCTATAGAAACATCAGGTCAATCTACAACAGCAGCAAAATTCAGGCATGAATTCTGGCCCACATTTCAGGGGACCTTAAGAGGCTATTTATAGACACCTCTTGGAAGGTCCTGATAATCATTTGGACCATTTTGGCCACCTGAATCTGTTCTAAACACCGCCCAGACGCTTGGTCCAAAACGCCCGACCATTGGTCCCTCGTTCCACCGAATTGCTTCGACCCCCTTCCCAGACCTCCACCTGTCCGAATCCGCGCTCCGAATCTGCGTGTGAAGCCCGAACATGTAAGCATTCACCCTGGGAGTCAAAGACTATGAACATGGTCTTTAAGGGAACTGAAAGGAAACTTCCCTTACTCCAGCCGGTCAAAATATAGTCTTTGGACTTCTAGGGTTCAGGGTATTATCCATGTATTATCCAGGTCATCCCGCAGGGCGTATGAGTCTTCGCCTGTGGCAAATAGAGAAGTGCATTCTTAAGCGCTTCACAGCTTCACTTTTCATCGGAATGGCCACTTCGCGATCGCCGGAACCCATCGGCCCTTCGTCGACTTGGTGCGCGTGAGATCGCTGGCACCAAGTGCGGGTCGTGTGTGCGGGTCGTGTGCGATTGTGTCTCAACAAGAATCCGGCGTTCATTTCATGTTCGGAACGTGTGCAGGTGAGCATACTCCGAAGACCAAATCGTTACATCAAACACTTCCATCACGTTCACCATTTTCGCAAGTACCAATCAGAGAACTTCGATGCGAGTGCCAACTTCATCTTCTGCGTGGTGAAAGTTCGGTCTTTTACGGGCTTAAACACAGTTCAATCGGCCGGGCACACAGTAAGGTGGGCTCCAGTAGAGAAACATATTAATTAGGATATGAATCTGAACTTGAAACACAGTTTGCAGGGAAGATGAACCTTAGAATTTTGTCAGTTGCGGAGCCTCGAGCGTGGCGACGGAGGGAGGAGCAACGTGTTGGATAGAGGGGAGGTGCTGTTAGTATGTGAGAATAAACACCTGAAAGATGTTCCATAAAAGTAGTTTGATGGTGTTCCTTTGCCAGCAGATGATTCTGTTTTTCCTGAAAGCACCCGAAAAGGAAAGAGATTTTCCAGCGACCGAGGCAAACGTGGCATGAACATCATGAACAGCTTTATGAATGTCCCTTGGATGCAAGCTTTTCTCGAAACACATCGTGCGAGTGACCGCGACCCGTCCGCTTTTCTCCAGCAAGAGGCCAGGGGTGAACATGTTCTTTTTGGGTGCCTTCTTGTTGGACGTGCGTTCGTTGGGTAGTCAGACATAGCTATAGGCTATAGTCGTACGAAGCATCGCGACATCCCCTTCGTCCTTCAAGGGGTCACTGTCTCGAAGCCCCAACAAAGGCATGCCATAGGTCAGAGCAAGGAAGCTATGTTCGGGGCTCCTGGCATCGCTACTGGGAACAAGTGCCTTACTAGTAGTAACAAGAAGCTACTAGGAGCAAAGGGCATCGCTACTAGGAGCAAGGACGCTATTAGGGGCTCCTGGCATCGCTACTGGGAACAAGAAGCTACTAGTAACGACTATACTGTCAGACAAGGTCAGTCGCCAGCGATGAAGCGGGGCGCCGGGTGATTCAGCAGGTGGTTCAGCTGGTCAGTGGGACTGAACACATCAGTTTTTTGTTATGTTTGTTAACGTATATGCGGTTGCACGATCTGGTCGGTCTTATCACCTTATACATACTTGTGCACCGCGGTGCGCTCCAACGCGAAAGTGCACCAAAAAATGGAACTGCCAAGGGCAAATCGCCTTGGTCAAGGTATCATCTGAATGATGCAACACACGAGAGGGCCCCTTGGTTTGATGTCTTTGGAGTCACGACCATGACATGTGGAGGTGTTACGCCTCCTAGAAGCTGTTACCCTTGCAGAGCTAATGCACTGGATTCTGGATCTGGGAACTTCTCTTCCTGCGCCACCACACTCGTTTGCCGCCTAAAGACCAGTGTTTGCAGCTGCAGTTTGCGGCACCTTTTGAACCACCATGGCAGAAGTGTGGTGAAGCAGGACAGCAAGAACATTGATATCGTAGACTAGTGACTAGAACTTCATTTTGTTGCCATGGAATAACGGATGAACACCCTGCAGATGTTTGTGTTGCTTGGACACCACCATCTCTGTGGGCGTCGCCTTCCATCTGGCTCACCCGGAGTCTCCGCCCTGAGGATATCTTCGATCGGATCGCGACAGAGGCAGCCGCTGCGAAAACCGCGGCCACTCCCACTAGATCAACTAGCAATGAAATCCAGAAAAAGACCATGGGAGAACAAGACCTGCTAGCTTGGATCCCATTTGCCGGAGTTTCTCGACCCAAACTTGGGATCCCAATTTTTCACAAATCCAAATCGACACTGACACCTTCCCCGTTTGGCTGTTCCAACAAAATAGACGAACACCAGTGACTGTGGAGTCTCACTGGGCTCGGGACCGGACTGCTACATGAGTCATTGTTCCAGGGATGATCAGCCATTACTAGGGGGGATGGTCATCCATGGGTTTACTGGTGGATTTATCATGACCATTCTAAGGGATGGGATGACCATGGTATACCAAATATACTGACCCCAAAGCCCTCGGGGGCCCTGAGGATCCGATTTTCAGCGAAGAGCTTGCCTCCGGGCCCTGTGGGTTTTTCTAGCCTAAAAGTGGTCCATGGTTTGGTCATGGTTCGGGTTCCAAAGGCCATTGGGGTGGGTTTTTTTGTGTCTCTTTTACTGAAAAGATCTGCAGCTTGTTCAGGGGTAAAATGTGTTTTTCCATCAATCCATTTCATGTTCACCTGGGAGAATACTGCAGCATGCCCGATTCTATGCATGGTCATGGTGTAGCATGGTCATGGTGACGTCCGGACGTCTCCACCATTTGTGTGACCATGTTCTTTGATTCATTGTGCCCTCAACTACAAGCTTTAGTTCTCTGAACTTTCACATAGACCTGACCCCCAAAAAAACGATGGGTTCTTGCAATGATGTTCTCCCAAAGACTTTGGGGGAGGGGCAGTACTCTCCACCTCCAACCCCCCCCAGCGATGCCGCTTCGCTGATCTCGTCGCAGTCCACGAAGCTCCTGCGGATGATGTCCCGGCGGACCTTGTCCGGGCGTGAGGTGCAAACCTCGGTGAGGCGGGTGGTGAGACGGGCTGGGCGTCTGCGGCGCACGGAAGAGGAGGAGGGTGGGCGGTTGAAGGAGGGGAGGATGGCAGACGATCTGGTTTTCATGTGGGGCTTGAAGAGGGTGAAGGTTGTGGGAGTACTCTCCGAGTCATGGCTGCATGCAGGTAGTAAAACATTTGTAACCTGGTATATTGTAAACTGTAATAGAATTTGGGTAGAGACAACATAGGAGTCTTCTTGTTTTAGAGACCATCACCTGTTTGTAGAGACAACTAAGGGGTCTTCCAGCCGGACACCTTTTCCGCGGATGGCTCCTTCACTCGGATCACGCCGCCGAATGGCGCCGTGCCGAGACGCACCGGGAGAGCGGCGTCCGTCCATTTCGTCCGTTTCGGGAGGCTCTTGCTGCCCGGAGAGCTGGCCAAGCATGCGGTCTCCGAAGGCACCAAGGCACCAAAGTGTCTGAGGGCTCGGCATACTCCGAAAACGGCTCGCGGCGCTGTGGAAAGCGGTGTTTGGGGTGGCAGAATCCGATACAGCTCTGACCATGCATGACCCCAAAACAACCTACACTGCATCTTTCAAGATACTGGGGTACTGTAGGAGGTTGCTGAAGACCTGAATCTTGACATGCCAGGTTCTTTGCTCATGGTTTTCTTTGCTTTTGTCCCGAACCTCGGCCTTCTCCGAGTGCTTCTTAGCAAATTTTTAGCTGGTGATCTAGTCATCCAGAAAACTGAGCCCCTGGCTAAACTGATCCATGTGACACGCCCTTCCACGCTTGGCTTAGCCATTCCAAGTATAAACGATGCCCGGTGCCTGGGAGTTTACTTCAAAGGATAAATAGCTTCCCTGGAAGCCCAAAACAACCAGAAGCAAATGGATGTTTCCGCAGTCCCAACCACTCGTTACGTCGAGGATCAATTGCCACATTGGAACACATGAATACTGAATACAACCATTTGTTTCTGGTTGTTTAGGTTTCCAGGTTATTGTCAGCTATTCGAAGCTTGAACCTGTCTTTTTCCTTTTATCTGCTGTCTCCAAGAAAAGACTGTCAACAGTCTTTTCCAGCAGACTCCTGGGCGGACTACCATGCTTGATCAAGGGACTGAGCTGTATCCCACGCTTCAACAGGGGGGTGTAATCCTGGAACAGAGAGGTTCGGAATTTCTGTCCAGGTTGGGGCACCTGTTTTTCGGTGACCGCCCCTTTGAACGGCGAAATTCCAATGGCCCATCCACTGAATGGAGAGTTCGGATGGTTTTTTTTCTGGTGGCCTCAGCGGTCTTTTTCCCCCTCCCAAATGAAGGTGCAGCATTTTCGAAGTCATTTCGCCAGTCCGTGAACAAGTTCTTCAACCAAGAAGCTGCAGATGAGAACCCGCCCACTGCTGCGGCATGAATCCGGGCACGTTTGCTGTGCTAATTCAGGCCCTTCCTGGTTGGAAGCTTGTGTTGAACGCCTTTTGGAAGAATCGTTCCATGATGCATTCGCTCGTTGCTTGATACAAAGATGTTTGGGGCACAGTCGGATCTGCTACCTAAGAATGATTTGCTGCGGCATGTTGTTGGTTGGTCATGGTTGGTCACAGTCTCTGAGAACTCTTGCCCAATACTCGGACTCGATGCTGTGGACATTCTGATTCTTTCAGATGCTGCTCTACGATGACCTGGGCACACCGCCCACATGGCGTCCGCACTCGTGGATCAAAAAAATTCTTTCAGATGCTGCGGCTTGTGTGTCGGGCTCGTGATGAAGTGCCCAAAGCCACTGAGGAAACCTGCAGACACAGACTTTACAGAGTTTGCACATGGTAGAGTAGGGCATCCATCCCAATGGATGGTTACCGCCTATTACCAAATTAACCACCAAGTCATACCAAGTCCCAAACCTGTTTCGATCCCTGACAATATCCACTTTTCATCAGGGCAAAATTGTGGGTTCATATTTTGGGTAGTACCAAAGAAAATCAAAGGCATTGTGGCCAAGAAAGCAATCCAACCCCCAAAGGTGGCGAAGCTAAGTAGCTCGACACGCTCACCTGTGCCGGGTGTCTTTTCAGCAACCTGGCACTGCGAGGTCTCAGCTCGCGTGCTTAAAGACGTCGGTTCAAAGACGGCGAGATTGGAGAGGAGCATGGCACCGCTTTTCCAGCGCGGAATGAGAGGTGAAAAGAACACACAGGAGGGACCCATGGAAACTGTAGCACTGGCAGGGCTGTGTTTGATCTGTGAGAATGTTATGGCTTTTCAAAGATGGGAAGGTTCTTTCACAAAGAAAGTCCAGCTCCTCGCCAATACATGGACGCCGTCTGTACCATAGCGCGAGGTCTGATTCGGTCTTTTTGTGTCTAAAACTCCCTGCTGTGGGGTGCAACGGTAGGGAGACGTGAAAGACGAGAACTGACGCAAGAGACGTTTCAAAAAGCCCTGCTAGCTGCTGACGGGAGATAGGGGAGCGACTGAGAGTCGCGGGGAGTATCCATATTCCCCTTTAAACAGCCAGCTGCTTGGAGTTATATACAGAGTTCCCTCTCAACACTTGCTAGTTGAGGATTGCAAAATATCTATGGTTGGTCCGCCCCTTCCTGGTTGGTTCAGAATGGAAAGAGGAAGGGGGGCCCACCCTCACCAGTTAGCCAGAGACGACAAAGTCCATCACTGGTTTAGCTCGGGTTCTGGGCTGCCAATGTGGTTCTGAACGTTTGTTCGAGGATTTGTTGAGGTAAAGTGGAAGCGGAGTTGAACACACAAGATTTGAACACATGCAGTTGTTTGGCCCACAATTCATCCGGTCGTTGCTGGTCAAGAGCAAGTAACCCAGACAGTTCATCGTCGATGTAGAAGCAAAGAAGCCACCCTGACACCAGCCTTCAAAGCTTCTGAGAGGTGTTTGGGAGCTTCCAGTGAGTGATGTCAAGAAGCATCCTGCTCTGCGCGCTGCAGAGGCAGGACTCGCGAAAACACGCCCTTCGAAGGGGTGGGTCGATGGTTGCTCACAGGGCTCGGCAGCCTTCGTCTGTGGAACTCCGAATATTCTCCCAAGCCTGACACTCAAAGTTGCATTTTTCTCGCAGGCATCAATAGCATTTGTTTGAACTGGCTCTGTGAAACGGGGCGAAACGTTGGAACTCGAAGTCAGGTACTGACAAAAACACGTCCCCTTTTTGCAGCTCGTGAACCCTTCAAGCTAGAAAGCTTGAGAGAGCTGTTTCCGTCACATGCCCACGTCCGTCACATGACTATAGTCAGTGGTATGGGGTAGAAACGGTTACGGTTTGGGTCTCGCTTTTGGTCAGTTTTTTCTCCACGAAACCGACGATTCAATGCTTCCTTTGCCTTTCCTTTCGATTTCTGGAAAACCGGGACAGCGACCACCAAATCAGGCATAGTCAGACTGCAGCAACCCTGAGCTTTTCGAGAGCTAAACCACCTGAGATTTGTGCTTTCCCGACCCAGGAACTTCCTTTTTGGTCCTTTTGAGTCCAGCCCTTTTTCCCCAATGGCGCCGCCCATCGTTCGTCGTGTGCTTTCATGGTCCAATTGGCCAGTTTGTGGAGAGGGGCTTGGGCCTCATCGTGGAAGAGGCCTCCCTGCCACACCGACTTGCCCGTGCGCGACGTGCGCGACGTGCGCGAACTGAGTCGGTGAGTTCGCTGGTCCTCGTCCTTCTCGGTTTCGGACGCCGGAGAATGCGACCAGAGAAGAACGTGAGCAATGAGCCAATTTTCTGGCAATTTCCAGCAACAGATGATCAAAGGGGTGGCCATTATCCACTCACTTAGGGGACCTCTGAACAAATAGTAACAAATATTCATTAAGCACACCTTTGTCACTGCTGGTAATAAGACTTTGTAGTCTATATCCAATGAATTCCCATTCTTGAAAGGCTCGAACGAGCATTCGTTGTTAGCATGTGACCTGGGTCCCTCCTTTCCCATCCACTTGGAGTCCCTCCGTCTTCCATTCCTGAATCATCCAGTTTCACCCGTCTTCTCACATAAGAACACGGAGTTTCACCCGAAGCCTCACTTGCCGGCATCATCCCAATTCTAGCTCCCAAATGGACAACATGAATTCTTCCAATGCCCAAAAGACAAAGACAAACAACTTTTGGACGTCCTTGACTTCTGGTCTTGGGGGACCCTCAAACTACAATGTGTTAGTGGTTCAAACACGTTCAATCCTATCACATCGATGAAACGAACCTGTTCATCGCCCGTCGCGAGCGAGGAGCTCCAGCCAGGGGAAGAGCTCCTGCGAGTTCCCGAGGCCCAAAACGAAGCGCTCGTGGAATCCGGGGTTGAGTGGGACAAAAGCGGTGGGAATCCGCCAAAGAGTGTGAGAAAACCTCCAAGCAATGAGAGCGCGTGCCTTGAAGTTTGTGTTTGTAAAAATCGTGGTTCCCCAAATAGATAGAACATGATAGATTCCCACTCTTCCCCACTAAACATCTATTGGAAGATATTGGAAGTATCCGTGCCACTATCTATTTGGGGACCACTACAATCCAAAAAAATCGGACGCATCTGCCGTCCGAGACAACGGAACTTGAGACTTTGACCGTCAATGGGTCGGTCGTCAAGCGAGCTCGGCGACACCCCACCCGTTGGACCGAAACTCGCGGAGCGAACTTGGTTCTCAGGAGATGTTGTTGAACATCTACACGGCCTTGCAATCAGAGGTCGGGAATCGCCTTGGACGCCGTGGTCAATGCCGAGGGAGGATTTTCAGACGTGCAGAGACGAACCGCTCACTTTTGCTTGGCTCAGGGCATGCCTGGGAATTCTAGTGGCCGCAGTCAAAATAGTGAGCCGCTTAGTTGTGGATGGCTTAACTCGACTCGGCCGAGTTTCCAGTCGGGCCGGTTGGGAAGAGCTGCGTTTGATGGACATATCATCTATACCCACTAAGATATACCCACTTGCCACTCCTGACACTGAATATGCCGCACTCAGACTTGCTGCCAATACCACCTGCAAAAAACACAGAACAGTGCTGTGGTGGTACATGACCGATCTCGGGCCTCCACCCCCTTCAACAGAATCCCAGGATGTTGGATGTTTAAGCAGGACAGACTCCAGTCATTTGGATCGGTGGAAGAGAGCTATATAAGAACCCCGACCTGGTTATCTCATTAGAAAAAGAATCGGGTTTCGACCGCAATTAGACGCCCAAAGGGGCCCAAACCCCGCTGCCGCGCGCACCCGCTCGGCTGCGACCCAGCACTTCGGTTCCGCGGCGAAGAAGCTGCTGCAAAGTGGCTTGCACGTGGAGGCGAGGACGCTGGTAGTGTTGACGGCTGGTAGGTTGACGGCTGGTAGGTCAACCAAGGTTTGGATTCCAGTTCGGGACGAAGACATCGGTCGTGTTTGTGGTGGGCCAGGACGGCCAAAGGAAGCAGGGGGGTCGACTCACAGAATGAAAGACTCATATATATGGGGTAGTTGAAACATGTTAACACCAAACTCACTCAAGACTCAAAAGGGACGATGTTGGTCATTTTGGTTTGCGCACGGATGGTTTTGACAGCCCACAATACATATGGACACCTTCGCATTCCACGCCACTGGTTCGCTCCAGTTGAAGGGGGAAAAGACCGTTCTGTTGGATGTTTCTGTGGTTGTCAGTGCTGGAAACACGACGTGGGTGATTCAGGTTCTGCGTGGTTTGGCAGGTCTTGTCCAACATCAGTTGTGGACATCACACCTCAGGGCAGAGCTTTTCTTCTATAGCTCCCTTTCGTTTCTTTTGCTTGAGACAGGGTCCTCAAAAACCTGGTCTTGCTGAATTAAGCTGATTGTTGATTTCCCCTACTACTGGTAGTGTGGTTAAATCATGATCCCCTTAACCTGGGGAATATCTTCGGCAAATCGAGCACCGGGGGCTTTTTCCCGACCAGACTCCCCAACAAACTCCTGTCGGTTCGGACGGAGAGAGAGAGAGAGAGAGCCGCTTCATGTTTTCCGGGCGGAACATCACCAAGCCAGACATGCTTTTCCGGGGCAAGCTTGGGATTTGGCGCATGATTTCTTGGGACGTCGACTGAAAGACATGACCGACGGGCGCCCGTCGCCGTCCGGACGTCGATCCGCGGACTGAGACCGTCACCATGCTCTTCGCATTGACCGAAAAGAGGAGCCATGAAGCGCGCCAAGCGCGACCGGCTGCGGGGTGCATTGGAATGAGTATACTTGGTGTGAAGCTGGTAGAAAGGTCACGACTTAGAGACTCCAAAGAGGACCGGTCCTTTGGAGAAGAGGCGAAGGTGTCGGCATCGGTTCAAGCAGCCGGCATCGAAGGTCTCTTCTCAGATATATATCTTTTCCTTTGTTAAACACATACATGACATCACCTTTCCGGCTCCCATCGGTTCGTTTCGTTGCAGGAGGGGCACCGACTCCAAGTGGAAGGCGAGACGAAGTGCGGGAGTTGATCGTAGTGCGAGAACTGAGCACGATCGTAGTGCTGTCCAGAAGTGTCTTGACGGCTGCAAAAGGTTGAGACAAAGCTTGGCTTATGGAGATGCCCTGTATGGTTTTCAGCCCCAGCCAGAGTGCTTTGGAAGATGAAGATCTAGACCTCTAGTCAAGAGGATGGAAGAAATCCCATACCAGGTATGTAAGTATATTATAAGTCCACAAGAGAACTTCGCAACCTCTTTTAGATCCTTTGTCAGACCCCCTTGTCAGACCGCGCAGATCTTCCACCAGCAGGTCTCCCCAGACCATCTTGGACCTGGAAACCCAGTCCCAGCCAGAAACAAATGGTTGTTCCAATATGGCTTGCTTGAAATCCTTTACGGAAATGGATGGAAATGGGTGGGACTGGGGAAACATCCAGACTTGTTTCTGGTTGGGACTGGCTTTCCCGAATTGAAGCCTTCCGACGTCACCGGCAAGACACGGCAGCTCCAGGAGCTCTTGGCACGCGCGCGCGGGCACCTACACGATGCAGATTCTTCAGCGAATCGCGCGTCTGTCAACTGGGATTTGGGGGAATCGAAGTCGGGTATCTGGCGAACGTACCTGCCGGGCCAGTGTTCGAACCTATAGACCCTGGACGCTTGGATTCATTTGGTGTGAGGTTCCACTGGCCACGCCTCGCCGTCTGCGTGACTGGTCGAGAGGTGTTCTGGACGGTTTTCTCCCGAGCTTCAGCTGCTTCGGTCGACAGATTCGACAGATGGTTCATGGTTCCATCGATCCACCAAAACGTGGGGGCCGACGCGATTTTTTAATTAACATGATGGATTGGGAGTACCATTCAGATTGGCTCGACTCATGGTGCTCCCAATGTCCAAGCTGTTTAGGTTTCACACATTTTAACATGGTTTCATGATCAATGTTCAGATGAGTTTGCACTCACGATTCCGGATTTCTGAGACCACTCTTAGCCTGCATTCTTGGTTGCTTGAGTTCCGTACGCCTCGGCCGAGGTCGGGCGGTGCGGATCAGTATCCCACGTTGTTACTTCCCGTCCCTCGCGGCTTTCGACAAGGCCGGAGCTCACGGAGGATTTGTTGCCTTTGTCTTGGCCCATCGAGGCCGCGTCTTTCGCGGGGAGGTGGGAGGAGTCACGGACGAGCCGGTGAGCGGGCGAGAACGGGACGGATTTCTGGTTGGATGAACATGACAAGGATTCCATCCCATCCCTATGAGGAAGTGCTCTTCTTCCATAGTACCTTGCAGGATTTTGGCCATCCATGTTTGTTTTCGCAACGCGGCACGTGAACATGGTTATAGGCTTATAACGTACTTATAGGTTATAGTTATAGGATCTTGAGAGCTTCCAATTAATTGCTTCAACCTACCACCCGTTCCACTCCTTGCTCCGTACTTCCCGGTGGCAGGCGGTGGAAGCACTCAGCGCGGAGCTGGCTGCTCTTGTGCAGGAGATGTTGCTGTGACCATCCATTTCCAGACAATCCGTCTCCATCTACAGGATGGACGTATTTACCGACCCGTCTTCAACCCGTTCATGGGCCAGTCTTGCCACGTCAACGACAACGCACAGACACGGACAACGCTTGCCTTTGGGTGATTGAATTCACTACCGAGCCAATCCCAGGGAGGAAGACGAGTCACAGCAGGATCACCACACCACCTCCGCGCCGCAGCTGTCCGGTCTGAACCGTTCCAACGACCGACCGGTGGACGGAGCCCAACCGCCATGGGCTGCGGTGCTTCCGTGAACTATCCGGAGAAGGCCTACGAGAAGTTCAAGAACGATGCCGAGGAGTCTCCGGAGCTGCGCGAGGCGATGTTCGTCGTCGGCTTCGCCCACGAAGTCACCGAGTCGAGTGGCCGCCCGACGGGGGCAACGAATCGCTGAAGGGAGAAGACGGAGAGTTTGGACCGGTCAAGGGACGGATTTCTGAGAGGACGGACATTGCATAGAGGGAGATTCACTTCGGCGTCAGGCAAAGTTAGGCAAAGACTGACAGGAGAAATTGATAGAAATTGATGAGGGTCAAAATCACAGGACAACATCACTAGCATTCCTTTAGGACGTGGGCCTTTAAATTTGGAGCAGCCTCTCAAAGCCAATGTGAGCCACATCCTCCTCTGAACATGGTGAACATAGGAAGGAGGTGCCTTTTTACAGCCAAGTAACACAGTAAGACTGTCACATTGATGTCACATGTCTCCAATGTACAGACTCCAAAGACTGCAGGACAAAGAGGCGCTGATCCTGAGGAGCTACTTCCGCGCGATCTCCAATTCTTTTCATGATATGGAGAACAAAGAAAAGGCAATTTGTGTTGACCCCATCATCAATCAGATGCTTGCTTTCAGAAATCAGTGCCGTCTCAGGGCGGGGATTCTTTCGTTGCATGCCGGGTGCCGGCCACGTGGATCTTGTCAAAGAAGTGGGTTGATTGAAGAGCTGTGTGCTTGGATGACAGGTGAGACCGCTAACATTCAACAGCGTACTGTACTATTGCCAAGGCAGAGGGCCTTTCCCCAGCTTTTAAGACGCCCATTGTGGACGTCAAACCTGGTGTTTCTTGCTGCTGCATTTCCGGTGCAGCAGGGATTGTATGGTGGAGAAATCATAGTGCCAGGAGGATAAGAGATGACTTCGGTATCGAAAAGAACATAAAATAACTGAGTGTCAGGCTGAGGTCCCCCTTAATTGGTAGTAATTTTGGTATATAGCTCCATGTTGAAGTATATATGGAAGCTATCGGCTATGATATCGGTTCCAAAGCACATGTTTCACGATGTTTCACAAGTGTTTGTTTTTGAGACTTCCGTGTTCTATCAGGTCTCAATTGAGAGTTTTCCCTGTTGGTCTCACCTGACCGTTGGTAGTTTCTTTTTTTTGGGGATCCCGGTCCATTCTCCCGAGGGCTGGGAAGCACGGGCAGACGCCCCGGAGCGGCCAACACGGAGAGCACAAGGGCATGTCGAGCCTCGAACGACCGGAGGAATGGGGGGGGCACAGGTGGAGTGAAAGGAACCGAAAGGATCAGTTCGGCATAGGGCCGACATGACTGGTGTTTTGTGGTGGTTTTTCATGGTCTCGTCCCATGGATCATGTTGGGGGATCTGTGGCGACCCGAACAAACAGGTCCCACAGATGACCCGAAACGTTGGGGACTTGGAGACCTTCCAGGTTGGGACTGCCTTGTCTTTCACCAATGGGCCGGGATTGAACAGTACCCTGCTGGGACCAGTGGGGCGTCCTTGCGTTGTGTTGGAGTCGGAAAATAAGACACCTGAAGCTCCACATCGTTGACTGATGGTACGTAGGACTTTGAAACATCTTATAACGTCGACGTCGAGCACCAAAAAGACTCTCAGGGTCTTGATGTTCACCCGGACAACCAACAAAGGTTGAAGGATGTTGAAGGACTCTATAGACTGTCTAACAGACTATCCCAGTTGAGTACCCCAGGCTACGGGTCCTATCTACGGTCACTTCAGCTCTCTTGGAACTGTACTCCGAGGACCCTGGAGTACTTGATCGCGGCGGTCTTTGGTGCCAATGTGGGTGGGATCCAACGAGATGAGAATGCCAAAATCTCCATGGAGGTCTGGTGTGAGCTTTGCAAGCAGCTCCAGAAGGCAGATCGGCGGTCCGGCGTTGGCTTTGTTTGCGCGGTGCGCCGTGTCAGGGTGTGGTTGTTTGAGTCTCAGGGTCCGGAACATGACATGTTAAGATGGCGGAACACCTCTTTTTTTACATGTTTAAGATGGGGAGTGGAGTGGTTTGGCCTTTGGCTTTGGAGGGGGTGATTTGGCTGTGGGTAGGTGAGTGGACGATTTCGTTGGACATTTCTTTCTCTGTTACACTGTTTGTTTTTGTGAATTGCTTAAGAAGCTATTAGGAGATATGAGGAGCAAGGGCATCGCTACTAGTAACAAAGGGCATCGCTACTAGTAGCAAGGACGCTACTAGTAGCGATGCCCTTTGTTACTAGTAGCTTCTTGTTCCTAGTAGTAAGGCCAGGAGCCCCTAGTAGCGTCCTCACGCAATCTCAGGCTCCAAACCGGTTGATCCGAGGGTGTCTTGGGGAGAAAGGACTTCCACCTTTCGCGTTTGACGCAAAACGCCTGGACCATTGGGACAGTTTGGGCGACCTTCACTGCGATGCGATGCCCGTGGGCATAGCGTAAAGCACGTTTATCAGCATGCCCTGTTCACCCGACCCTGTCAGTGAAAGACGACACACAAGGTCTGTGGTCGCGAAGACAGAGGTGTTTCAGGACCTGATTGTCCGCTACTGATCCACCATGTTTGCTCTTTCATGCTAACAACCTGGGATTTTCGGTGTGATTGCTACAGTTTAATATGTGTGAACCTCATGAATCCCTGTCCATTGTGTTGTCGTGGAACGTCATCTGCTAGTCCACCCCACATGGCGCCGGGGCGACAGGCCGTGGCCTGTCGCCATGACCTTCCCAAGCCAGGTGCCATCTGAATGCCCCCCAAACAATGGAAGCACGACCCTTGCTGCGAAATGCTCGAGAACCTCAAGTGCCGAACAACCGCGATGGAATTCTCAGTGTGAACGTGTGTTTCAACGGGTGAGTTTCTCTTTTTACGGCTAAAAAGTATTGAGTGGAATGCCCGTCGAGGTCCGGAATGATGTCCCGATGGGTCCCATAAGTATTGAGACTCCGTCACTCCGGTGCACAGACCTCCAATCTGTCCACCTGGCTGAGTCTTTCACAGTAGAGCCGCTCTCTTCGGCTCTGCTGTGAAAGGCTTGGCCCCCTTCTTCCTCAGTCTTCCTCCATGTTTTTTCCCCCTTCGAAAAGGGCCTCTTGACAGGCCCATCTACTGGTCCAGTTTGACTCACTAACAATCACATGGTTACGTGGAGTTCAGACCCTCTTTGTAGAGGACAGATTTCATCTTCCAGGGTCCCATGCCAGCCATGCCATGCCATGCATCGGCGGTATAAACCGCTTCCCACCACAGACCGCAGACGGTCAGGAATGTGAAGACTTCTGGTCTCACGAGGCGATGTGTGGCGCGATGGATTTGGGGCCGATGGGAAGAAACCCCCAGTGCTGTTGGGATGGTCCCAGTGACTCCACAGTGGTCGCTCGCTTGCTGCTGTCATTCAACAAAGGTCGCATCCGACCTCGTCGCATCGGACCTTCTCTTCGCATCCTTCTCTTCAGCTATTTGAGTTTTTTAGGACCTATCCTGGAGCCTATCCTCCCTCTAATCATGGAAGCTGGCCAGGACCCCCTTGTGAAGATGGCCTTGCAGGGACCTAGGTTTCACTTCCATGATGGTTTCAGGGAGTGTATCAATGATGAATCAAGCCGTCTTCATTGGCCAACGGGGCGGGAACTTCCCCTTTCATCAACGTCTTCGCTGTCACAAGGATGAAGCAAAGCTGATTCAAAGAATCACGGAGATGTGCATCAAAGTGGGCCATGAGGATATGAGTTGCCTGGTTTGGTTGATGTCTGTTTTTAAGGAGAATCCATCCCATTTCATCCCCGAGGTCGTCAGAAGCGGTCTGGACACTGGCCAGCCCAGAAGCGGCCATTTTGGACGATCGACACGCCAGGCCAGACTGGCCGCGCTCCTCCGAAGTAGCTTCGATCATGACATCCGAAGTAGCCCCCGCCACCGAAGTCCCTTCCCCACTTTCGATGCGACGGACAGGAGAGAAGGATGGGCCATCCACCATCCCACCCCGAAGGGAAAATAGGGAGGGAGACCGAAGAAAATCCGAATGGAGGAAGTCGGGGTGCCCAGAACTTCCTTTCATTTAGGGACTCAACACCACCCAACTCCGTCCCAACTCCTGATAACATCATGTAACATCCATTTTTCGGAACGGCCCATGGAGAGAATCTCTTGATCGTCCGCGCCGTCCAAGGTTGGTGTAAGAAGGTCCGGCTCTTCTGCCGGCTCAAGGCCGAGCGAGACGCGCGAGACGGCGTCGGAAGAGCCAAGCGTCGCGCTGCGGTTCCGGGGGGGGCGAGGCGTGAAGAGTCCATTGTGTTTTGTTGGGTTCCGGCAGGGAGTTGGAGTGAAGTCTAAATGGAGGATCACTATAGGGAAGCAGAGATAAGCCCCAACTGTTAGTGTCAGAGGTGTCAGAGGTGTCGCCTTTTTCGGTCCGTTTCGGTCGTGGTTTACTTTTGGAGGGCCGCCTAACCGGCGGTCGTTCCGTTGGTTCCGTTGGTTGGACCGTTCGAAGGTTTGTTCCCATGCACCACCGGTCCATCCCTAGAAGTCCAGTTCGACGATATTTTGACCGGCTGGAGTAAAGGAAGTTTCCGAACTCAGTTCCCTTAAAGACCATTCTTTTTATAGTCGACTGGACTCCCACCTTTTTCGGTCATGTGGAACTTCCTTCTTCCCATCGGAACAAATCCTCCACCGAGTTCAACTCCGCTTTCCTCCCTTGACAGTGGCGGGTTGAAACACCCTATGAGCGTTTCGTAAACACCGCGGGAAAACAACCGCGTAAACACCGCGGGTCATACCCCCGAAGCCTCGCGGACAGGAGGAGGGCCAGGGGAAGTTCTTCTTTGCGAAGGTGGAGTCGAAGAAGGCGGGCCGTACCGCGGGGGAAACAGCGGCAACAAGCTGGCTGGGCCAGTGAAAGCATCGCACCCGAGCCGGAAGAAGACATGAAGGTCTGCCATGGCAACTGAAGGTTTGGCTTCTTGTGGGTCATAGTGAAGAGCGCCTTGTGCCTTGCATGGTCCAGGTCTGCATTGGAGTCGCTCTTTTGGGGCTCAACCAACAAAGGATTGAGGGATTGAGGATAGAGACGCGGACGAAAGCATGCTGAAAGCGCCCAAACACACACCACTCATCGATCTCGCCCCCCCCCCCCAAATGGTCACTCGCGGGAGCCCCCCTTATCCCTCCTTATCCTGGTTTTGCTTAATAAATGATTTTTTTTGTTTCCCTATGGTATCCTATGCTTAAATCATGTTAAATTCCTATGGTTTTAGTTTTTTCCAGGTTCCTGGGAGCCGCAAATCCAAGCACAATGCGAATGGAAGCCAACGTGATGATATCGACCGGGGCCATGCGACCATTTGAGTGTCGGCTGGACTGGTTGGACTGGTTTACACTACTTGGGGATCTCCCCCCGCTGCATGGTCTAGGTATGCCCTGGGAGTCCAGTCGACTATAAAAAGAATGGTCTTTAGGGGAACTGAAAGGGAACTTCCTTTACTTCAGCCGGTCAAAATATAGTCTTTGGACTTCTAGGGTATGTATATGTTTGCATTGGTACGTTTTTGCCAAAGCAGTGGTCTTCTGACCATGGCGTCTGTACTGCAAGGGATGCATCAGTCGTAGAAAACCCTGTCCGTCGTTGGACATGCAAACACATCCTCCGACCCCCTTGCTAAAGAAATCCGAGTCTCAAGAAATCACTTCCAATTTCTTTTTCGGATTTCGTCATCCCCCCAACCTCCGGGACATCCAGGATGGAAATACATGGGATATCATGTCAAGTTTCTCCAACAGGATATCTTGTGGTGTCCGTTTGGACGCAAAACCAGATGCAAAGACTGATCTGGAATCTGGTGGTGCTGGAGAATATCCTGCCTGTAAATCCACATGTTTGTTGCAGCTCCTTTGCCAGGAGGACGGCGTTTTGACCTATCCAGGGAAGCCAGATGAAGAGGCGGATGGCGTCAGCCCTGCGGGCTGGATCAACTATCGCGACTTGGAAAGAAAAGAACCTGGCAGGTGTGTCAATCCGCTCCAGGCATTGCTATGCATTGCTGCGTCTTGCTGGGCTTCCACCTGTTGGTCATTCGCTTTCTCATCAACCTGGCCCTGTCCCCCAAAGAGTGCGAAAATCCCACGGGTGGATTGACCAAACGGGGCCAACGAGCGGAAAATCCCGAGCCCTCTGTGAAGAGTGAAGCAGTCCAACCGAGCTCATCGCAGTCCTAAGCATGGCGATGGAGAATGGGTGATCTGAATACATCTTGGAGAATGGGTGAATCATCTCATTCTCGACACATTCTCACTACTCCAATACCGAATTTCTTGGAGAATGGATGAGAATGAGATCATTCACAGGTGCTGAGTTGGAGTGTTTCTGGTTGGACGAGTGGAGTGAGTTTAATGGTTTTCTGCGTTCCCTCCAGGCCATCGATGACGCCTGGTTTCGTCCCACCAAAGCACACAAATGAACAGCAGCTTTTTCTTGGTTTCCGGCAGATTTGCGAACACGGCACCTCAACAGTATGAAGAATCCCAATTTTAAGGATCGCAAGGAGTTTTGTTCTCCACCTTCTGACTTGACAGAAACTCACTCCCGGTTGACCCAATCCCTGGGTCCATCAGTGGCATGAAGGGAAGCTCCCACGAAAAACGCTGGCGGCTGCAGCTCAGGGTGTGGCGCGGAGGATGGGTCTACTGCAAAGCTTCAGATCGCAGCTTGCACCAAGAGCTGCGGAACTCGGAAAACTTGGTCCATCGGTAGACACACATGCTTGTAGACAGACCCCCAAATAGACAGATCTAAGTACACCCCGAACAATGTATTGGACACCGTGCCACTATCTATTTGGGGACCGCTATAAAGAAATCCAATGATATCCAATATTGTGTTGTTTTTTCCACAAGTAGTCGTGACCTTCTGTTCCCCTCTTGTCCCAGGCGCGCTATACAAATCCATGCTTGGCATTTGGATGAAGCCTGATCTGGCTTGAACCAAGTGTTTGGACCATGGCACATATCAACGGTTGTTTAGATCTTAGATGTTTATACCAGGGGGTCACAAAGGGGTGGTGTTTGGTCCCTAAGTGAGTGGAGTAGCTGGGCACCCCTAACCTCCATTAAGCACCCCTTTGCAACTCCTGGTAGTGTATCTTTCCTGGGCGAGCTGGAGAACATCTGGGAGATCATTGCTTAAGATTTAGCTTTCGACTCCCATGATTGGCTCATCCCTTTTCGTGGGGAAAAAGGCACCATCACGGCGACTCGTGCTTTCTTGTCCAACCTAATTGAACTCGAGGACCAACGAGTTCGAGTTGGTCATTTCCGCACAGAAAGGGATCAGTTGGTCATTTCCATCTCATCAGAACGGGCGCACCAAGAGACACGGGGGTCGCTGCGATGTTCGCCATCCACCTGCGGTGCGACGTTCGGACTTCTGTCGCGAACGCGTCGGCTTTTTTTCGCTTTTTGTGTGCGGAGTGGAGCACCGGAAAGGGGTAGGGATGTATCCCAAACACTCCATGTATGGTATAACTATTTACTATTATACCTATATATTACATTGGGGTGGTTTTAGGGGTCAATGTATACATGGAGTGTCTGAGCATTCTTTCTCCGACACATGGCACGTTTTCCAACCTCCCAACAAAAGGGACCATCTTTCCGGCTCAGGGGGCCATTTACGTTTTGAGGGCACATCTTTTGGCCGCTCTCTAGTTACTCTCTAATTACTACGACTTCAGGCTGGCCATTGACTCCGGACCATCACCCAACACCCCCGAACGACTTGGGGGTTCCAAAACCGTGTTGCCCGTCGGCCCGACGGTCGAAACTGACACCTCTCTTCCGCCGGTGTTCAGCGAGTCATCTGAGGATATCCTTGAGTGGGAAAGTGGTGTGTGGAACCAAAAGACCGTTGAAGTGGCTCCTTCCATGGTCTTTGACGTAGAGGGAGGCTGAAGCTGGACGGAAGATGCACTCGGGTCTGGTTGGGCGTTACTGCTGGACGATCCTTTTTTTTCTTGTCTGGTCCTGACATGAGACAGTTCCAGAACTGACTGCGTGCTCAGCGTGCAAAGACACGCTGTCGTTCTTCACTCTGGGAAGATGTGTTCACTTATTTTTGAGTGGATTGCCCAACCTTTGACTCTGCAAGATACATCTTCCTAGATTGCTTGATTGTCAATTATATCACAGCTACGTTTGGGCATGAGAGCAGATACAATATAAGCCTGTTGCATTTGTGCATCGCGCACACACACACAACACCCCAAAGAGGACACCCAGACCATGCAAGAAAGAGCAAAGATATATAGCTACCCAACAGAGGGAGACAGACACACACACAGACATGTGCCCAACATAGTGCCCAACATGTCTCACCGCAACAAAAACACATGCTGTGGTGACACAGCAGATGGTCTCACGTCAGGGCGTTTCATGCCTGGCCATGTTGCATCAGTGCAGCATTGCATCTTTGATGCGCAGCTTTGGGCACAGACGAGGGAAAATCGAGGACGATAAGCACTTGGTGGGCGACCGTGGGCCACCGGCTCAGGGTGTGGAGGCCCTCAAGTGTGGAGGCCTCCTGGGGATCTCCTCCGTACCAGGACTCAGAAGGGGTGGTTAATGGACACCCTTTAACCTCTAAGGGGGTATTAATAGAAGCCCCTTAGGGGGTCCTGGTATAGAGGGACTTCATCAAACTTTTCTGGATCTACTTCGCAAGTCGCTGGGCGAAGTCGTGCTTGAACACAGCTGCTCAGCTGCTCGCTGATTCGTCGCCTTCTTCGTTTTCGGTCGCTCGCGGGCAGATTTCGCAGTGGCGCTGACTTCTGGCTCCGCTGGAAAACCGGCGCAGCTTTTGAGCAAGATTGGCAGGATGACAGCAAACATCTTACTTTCAACACCTGACACTTGCAGACGCGCTGCGAGGCCACCGAGGCTATATACCCGCGAGAAAGGGCGCAGCAGCAGATTTGCCCCAAAAACGTTAAATCGACCTGAATTCGTCCCTTGCGTTGTGGAACCCTCTGGGACCCCCAATAGGCAGAGAGCCTTCAAGACTGTTACAGGATGCTTTTGAGGGCTTGGAACCGATCATGACAAAACGATGCAAAACTGAAAACCTCTATGGAGCAGCTTTGTTTGTATTCTTCGGCACTGTTCCGGAGCTCAAACCTCCAGCCTGTCATCAAGCTGGCACCGGAACGGATGCGCTGAACGCCATGGCCTCGAAGCCCAAGCGGAAGCGCATCATTCCGACCCCGGTTACTGCGGAGCCCCTACCGCCGCCCCCCCTCGCGTCCGCGCCGCCCGCGTCCGCCGCGGCGCCGGAGGCGCCGGAGCTGGCCGCGACCGAGCTGAAGGCCTGGGAGGCGGTGGTGAAGGCGCTCGATGAGCTGAAACCCTTGAAGGCCCCTCGGCTGTATGTACTCGGAAGGTGTCATGTTACGGAAAGCAGAGAAGAGTGAGGATGGCTGGGTGAAAAGAGGGAAGAATGAGAGGCTAAAGGTGACTTGTGCTAGACAGTATGGTGGGCGGCTCATGCTATGTTCATCGATTTTTCTAGAGTAGCAACGACTTAAAGGAAACCCGGACCATTCCCACCCTCCAAAACAAACTCCCTTAGCCATTTCGAGACGTTCCAGACGTGCTTTTGGACCTGGTCCGCGGTCTTTTCAGACGCTTTCGAGACTTGACACTGGGCCCGGTTTCAACTTGCTCCAGGAGTCACATGGAGGGCCTGGGTGGTGTGACTCGTCGTCCCATCTTCCACAGCTGTGGATGTGACGACGTGGCACCCCGACCACCCGACTTCCTCCATGGATCTCACCCCGTTTTCCACGTGACTGCTGGGGTATACATCTACCAGCACCCTCCTGGCCAGGCTGTTTGGAGACCCTAACAGGTGGTTTCTGGGCACCTGTTGTCACCAGGAAGCACCTGTTGGAGGGTGCTGGTACATGGAGTTCCATGTCGATTGTCCTTCCATGTCCAGGCCGTTCGGCACTCGGCACCCTGTCGACCGTGACTGCTGGAGACTAGATGACGAAAGGGGACCGAGACATGATGCCGAAAGGGGCTGGAATTGGAGTTGAGATGAAACCTGGACGAGTTGAAAGAGCCAGGGCTCGTCACTGGCTGTCGTTGGGTGTTTTGCTCGTCCCCAGTGCATGGGCGTCCCAGGTCGTGGCGAACGACGATCGACTGGCCACGCTCTTGCGCGACGGGCAGGTGGCTTCGAGTTCTGGGCTCTCTTTCGGTGGACACGGCCAGAACACCGGGGGGGGTTGGCTGAGGAGGCATTTGGTAATATGCCAGCAGCTCTTGGAGGCAGGTGCCCGTTTTTCAAAGAACCTTGGAATCGGCCAGGTGGGCATAGTGCCCAGAAACTCGAGTGAAACTGGACAATGACCAACTCCTGTGGATGTGCAGCACCAAAGATCCAGGTCGAAGCTAGAGAGTTTATATAAAGGTAGATGACCCTGACAGGGTCATTTTGCATGTCTTGTTTCTTGCAGAGTCTTAGCATTTGGCCGCTAGCTTGCGTTGGCAAGAGTTGTGTTGTTACTATGATGCCAGAACATTTTGGCTCACGTGTGAAAGATCCCAGGATCAAGTTGTTTAATAACAGCGTTTTTGGTGATTGTTGGACCTCGACGCCATATCCCCTAACCGACACCTTCGCAAAGGTTGACGAACGGGGTGCTGAGACTGCAGAGAACATGTCACAAAACACAGACTGCATCATAGACCACCACTTCACACTTTACCGCGATACCAAATCACCACAATGTACCACAGTACATCACAGTACACTTCACCAAACTTCACTTCACTTCACTTCATCACAAATTACAAAGTACAAGGCTACCTATAGCTAGTATACATGTATACACCACATTACACCTCGCCACATCGCTAATCCAGTTTGTGTGCTCAGACTGGAACAAGGGCGACCAGAGTGGCGACCAGATGTGTCCTTGCAAAAGGGTCAAAAGACTGGGCTGCCGCCAACGTGTTGATCAAACATGGACGCAAACACAGGGTGTTTTTCAGTTGCACAATGTTTTAATGCTACAAGCGTCGGCCGATGTACAAGTCAGTACATCATACGTATAAGGAGGAAGAAACACTTCCCACAGGTGTCAGTTCAACCCCTGAAATGCAAATTTTCCAGTTCAGCCTGTGAACTTTCTTGCAGGCCCTTCTTCGCCTATGAAGCCGGCATTTTCACTGCTTTCTGCTGTGACTGTGTCAGGTGAAGCTCTTCGAGCAGCTTCGCACGCCCTCGGCACCGGAGGCGTGCCCCAGCCTCCGTGCTCGGCTGCTGGCCGAGACCACGGTGACGCACCTCACCCAGCCGAAGGCGACAAAACATCGGTTTTCCAGGATGTGGAGATGAGGAAGAACACCCAGTGGATGGGGGTAGGAGAAGTGAATAGTGAGAATTTCAGGATTGGTCAACCTGAGTGTCTTATCCATGCAAGTAGTGTAGATCACCGTGCTCTTCGATTCTCGTGGTGATTTTGGAGCCAAAGCAGCTAGCAAGTTCTTAGGATTTCACTCTTTAGGACCAGCAAATTCCAGATCTGGGGATCCATGCGGAACTCTCCAGCGGAATGAATACTACTCACGACTTCAAATGGGTTCTTCCTCGACACAGACGGTCGACACAGACGGTCGAGGACGGTTCCTGATGAGGCACATGGGATCAGACAAGTTGACATCACACCTGCTGTTGAGGGGCGCTGTTGAAGGGCACTCCCGAAGCCAGTCCTGGCAGTCAATGGCAAGGGGCCACTGAAACCAAGTCAGCATGACAAAGGCAGGGACTGTACTGTCTTTTTCTTCCTTTTCACTTCATCATTGGAGCTGACCTGCTGACCTTAGACTTTGAGGGCTGGAACTCAACAAGATCTACTGAACACGCAGCCAGAGATGGATGTCTCCACACTGCCACGTGCAGCCAGGGGATTCGTTCTCATCGTTCTCGTCGCACTTTTAGGGCAAAAAAACATGTCTCCCAGGAGTCACCATGGAGGGCCTGGGTGGGGCCTGGCTTGTCCCAGCCAGGGGCCGTGGGTGTGACAGGGGCACCAGAACTCCTCCCTCCCTTCGGAACCGGCACCCTGAGCGACATGCGACTGCTGGAGACCTGTCCATTTCGAACGCTGCCTCAGGAGCTCTTGTCCTTTCAGCTGGTCAATGGAGAGCCACTCATCGCGGTGCGCAGCGGCCAGATCTTCTTCTATCGCCACACGGTGGGCGAGCAGCCCGGCCCGTGTGAAGATCTGATCCGGACGGCCCGTCCGGTCGACAAGTGCAGCCAGGTGCAGATCTGATTGAAAGGTAAGATGATTCATCGGTTTGGGCATCGAATGATCATAGAAGCCTGTCAACATCTTTCAACCCTGAATTGGGGTGAGTCAGGCTTTATGATTCGTTTCTTCTTTTCAACACATCGGATTCGTTATTTCTTTTACACTTGCATGGTTCTCTTTTCAAGGCATGACAGGACCGACCTGCACGTCCGGCATTGACATGCAGGTCTGGGCAGATTGGGCGAACATTGGTTCAGTAGCCTTCGAGCTGGCCAGGCTCCTCATTCTGTTTGATACAATCCCTAGCATTTCCAATGGGAGCCCAATGGAGACCTAATTTTCAGTGGGGTAGCGTAGTCTATTGGACACCCATTGGATGATCTTGGTCCGTATCTTCAAGGTTGTTTTAACAAGAAGACCTGACCTGAGAGTTGAAACGCCAGCTCTGATTGAGCCGCCTGGAACAATCCATGAAAACTAGAAGATTGACTCGACCCACAATTGACCCTTCAACCACCCATTCATGTAGGTCACATATAAGATTGCAAGACACCCCACACTCCCAAGTAAGTGGGTCTTAAGACGGTTCTTATTTTTTCACCTTGTTTCACCCTGCTTTTTCACCCCTCTCTTTGTCGCGACCATCGCCGTCAGCTTGAGCGAGAAGGTGAGGCGCAGGTGGTTCTCCACGGCCTCCACTCCACTCAGGTGGTTCTTCCTCTCCGGTGAGGCGCAGGCCACCGAGGCCGACGTCTTGGCCGCGCAGAGTCTGGACGAGGCCCTCCTGGCGCCCAGCGTGGCCTCCTATGCGCAGCGCACGGACGCCGATGTGCGGCGGCTCCGCGAGCGGCGCGGTTGGACGGACGGGTGGAGGGAGTCAGACCGAGGTTTGGATGGCCTTGAGCTTGGGAACTTGATGGGTGGGGTTGGGTTTGAGGATGGGGTGGCTGGACATCTCTTTGAAGGTGCTTTGGATGGTAGGATGTCGTAGGAGAACGTAGGTGGAAGGAAACTTCAGGGGTGAACCTCCGTGTCAGGGACTGGTTGCAATGCATGAGAGCCAAGCAACCTCAAGAATCAATCAAGCTTCCGTCATCTTCCGTCCAGCTCGATCCAACTCCAATGACCAACCCCTTCATCACAGCGAGGGCTTAACAGCTCCATCTATAGCCGAGAACACGTTCTTGGCTGGTCCTAGAGGGAGAAGACCCCCGATATTCACACCAGATGGAGAGTGTTTACCTTCCACTTGGGACCGGGTGTCCCCTCTCCGTCGCTGAGGCTTTGCTCCCGCTATCCACAGCTGCGACCCACGCTGCTCGCTGCCATGGCTCCACCGAACCCGGCGAAGCAACGGCGGTCCTCGGCGCTGAACGACCTGCGCGACGAGCTGGCGACGATGTCCGAACGACCCAGCGGCGAGCCGCGGCGATCCGGACCGTGGGGCGAAAAAGAGCCGCTGAGATCCGGATCCGCGGGGGTGGGCGGAGTGAGGTCCAGCGCAGCGTGGATCGGGGCTGCGCAGTAGAAAGAAATCGCACGGCTGGGATGAGGGCCGCCCGGCGGGAGGGACTGGAGTAATTGAGCTATGCCGGGATTGCAAGCCATCAATGTTCCGGAAGTGCAGGTTCCACCTGCTAAATCGCCACCAGAACTGCGCACGATGCAGTGGGGATGAGGGGGTTTCCAGCCATTAGAAGCCGTGCCTGACGATCGAGGGTGCCTTCTTGAAAACTTGTTGGTGGCAAAATGCAGGAGGGTAGGGTTGAATCCCAACAACCACATCGAATAGGTTTGAACATGTTGGTTCGATCGGAGACTTCCGAAAAGGAAGTGGAAGGGAAACAGGGTGAACACGTTGGGAGACCTTTTTCGTTTGTTCCCTCCCAAAATGGCCGGTCGATGTCCTCTTTCCACCAACCTTGCCCAGACGCGACTAATGGCCTGCCATTTATGCCGATCAGTTGGGGTGGCTTGGAAGATCAATGGGGCGGCATATCTTCCAGTCCCATTAGTCGTGTATGGCTTGGGGAGACGCTGCGAGATCCGCCTCTCCAAGCGGTACCTTCGGTTCACCGCTTCGGCAGGAGACGCTGCAGTCTCTCTGGCAGCTCTCGCGGGAGGCGCGCCGCGTGCGCGGGTCTTCGTTCCGCCCCGGGTCCGGAGGGACGGGTTTGGCTGTTTGGAGAGGGACGGGTTGGGCAGTTCATGGTCCGGAGAGGACGATCATCGGCACGTTGGCATCCGGAAAAAGGGATCAAGAATCAGTCAATGGATGTGGGGGGGTAGTGGGTAGTGTTTGTGCTGTTGATTTGAACACATGAAGCCTGATGTGGTTAGGTGGGAGCCCCAAACCATCCCAAACCTGTTGTTGGGACAACTTTGAGTCCACAGGGGCACCAGATCCGGATGCCTCTGTGAAAGAACCCCACACACCCCACTCGATCCCCCCGTTCAAAAAGAAAGTTTGTTATATAGATGTTTTGAATATTTTTTGAATTAGATTCGTCTTTGATATTCTTATATATATATATATGCTCCGTGTTGCTCGTCCTGTGAAAGCGGTAAGGAGTCAGACTAAGGCAAGGAGGAATCAAAAGGGTTTGGCCCTGATACCGTGCCTAGATAAAAAAAAACAAACATGCATGAAAGGTGATATGTCCACCTTGGTACCTGGCTATAGCCTATTGATGCAACCATTTGCAACCGGCTTGAAACGGCAACCCCGACCAGGTGCGTCGTGGCCTGGGCTCCTTGCCGGAGGTCGGGGACGCGGAGGTGGAACGGTGGAGTCACCGGACGTGTGGATCAACACGAAATGAGAACTCTGAGAAGATATGACCAGAGGCGCAGGAGGAGACACCTCACACCACTCTCTTAGTGGGGATGGTTTCAGAGTAGATGGCACGATCTCCTCAAAGGTGGTGAAGAAAAATGGGCCGGTTGATCAGTGATAGTGGGGAAGCCCTAAAAGACCTCTGTTTTGATGGGAAAAGATCATGTTTTGACTCCAAAACAGGGGTCAATCAGGTTCCAGGTATCTGGACCCCCCCATCTAAAAGGAGTTTGTGCCATCTCGGTCTCAACCCTATAGGTGATGCCCAGACGTCTGCCCAAGACATGTCCACACACGTTCATGACCAACGCGCGAGAAGGGCGACTCGGCAATTTCGTTTTGTATGGAATATATGCCATTGATCCTCCAAACCACCTCAATGTAGGCAAATATATAAGCATACCTGGACCTTCATGTCGGGGTCACCTCACTGGTTTCGGCCCCGGCCCACTACCATCCGGGACCGACAGGACACCCCTTCTTCAGGTCCAGCTAGACGACAGGTAGCATAGGTCCACGCAAGACACGGCAAAGCCAGCAGCGATCCACCACCCAGCAGCGGTCCACCGCGGCGAGCCGTAGCGAGGAGGAGCGCCGCAGCGTCGGACGTGTGCACTTCGACGACCTCCTGTGGGCGAGGCCGGGAGGAGAACGGTGTTTCGTCCATGGTGCTAACGGGTGGTGTGATGTTTTGCACGAAATCCCGTGGAGCATGATTAGAAATCCAAGAAGCATCCAAACTGGCGGGTGGAAGATCTTGAAGGATCATCAGCTTCGGAAACAGTTTGTCGACTATCCTTCCTACTATCTGCAGTCTTCTACCTCACGGCTGGGGAGGTCGTGAATAAACACAAACCCGTAGGAACATAAAGGTGGGATAATGACAGTACTTAGAATATAAATGAATGAGGTACTAGTTTGTGATGAATCTTCTTGACCCCTTCTTCACCTATCTTCGATCCATGTACGGTCTGATCCGATCTCCCGCGACCATTCGACCGGATCCAGACCACTCCATCGGCCTCTGACGACCTCTGATGACCGCAGCTGCGAGGTGCCTCTTTGATAGTCGCGCGGTGTCGGTGGAGCTGCAGGCGACCGGGCCGTAGAGCACCGGAGCGGGTCGGAGCTGGCTGAAGTCGGCGGAGCTGAGCTGAGCTGGTTGGTACCAGAAAGAAGCTGTCAGGGGTCCGCCTTTTTGTCTGTAATGCACAATAGTAAGGTATATATACCTTAATGGTAATTATATATATAAAGCATGATAAAGCTTGGAAACATCATCGAGGTGGAACAAGACTACTGCGGAACTTCTCCCATTACTTTGTCCTCTGTGAGCTACAGCTCAGCTACTTCGCAAGTTGTTTTTTTGTATTTGTTCCATGTATTATTAGTAGACGAGTCAGCCACTTCGCACCTTAGCAAGGTTGTCTACTGATTAACAACATCTCATATTTCACTTTTCTGGAGACCTGTTATATAGTTGATGATTTTGGAACGCCAAGCTTTCAACTGCCAAGCAGTGCAACAATGTCCACTTCATGTTGTTTTCAACGCGGCAGTGACAATTACCTTGAACCGGAATGTCCATGATACATTGGAAAAGCAACGAACAAGAGAAAGACCAACTGCGCGCACACAGAAACCATCAGAAACCCAGAGTGGCGGCCAGCCCACCCCCAAAGCAACCATCAGCAACTATCAGCAACCATCAGCAACCATCAGGAACCTCTGGTTCACCCACAGTCTTCATGATTTGCACGTCTTCTCCAGAAGTTCTCCAGACTCGGACGGCGAACGTATCAGCACCGTTGGACACTCCCGGCGAAGGTCTCGGGGCTGAAGCTTTCGGAGCCTGCACCACCCAGAACATCGGAGAATTGCTCGGAGGTGTTGGGAAAAGCGGCGGGGGAGCTGGTTGGTTCGGTTTTTTGGGGGAGGAAGGTCGTGGCTCTAGAGACCAGGAAGATGGGGGGTCATAAGGTGGAGTGAGTCGGAAAGACAGCAGATGGAGGGCATGACCCAGCGTCGACCATGACGGTCGGGTCATGACCACTCGAGAGGTATTGGGGGTGTCCAGAAAAACCACCCTGAAGGGTGGGGCCTTGTACATGGGGATCCCCTTTGTTCTGTGGCTTCCAAGCTCGTCTGGAATCTCAGCTCGCGTGGGGTTCGTGATCCGCGATGAACAGCTGGACTTCAGCCAGCTATTCTGCCCAGCCAAAGGTATGCGACTTCAGCTCACGGTGATTCCGATGATTTGAAAAAGAACGGCGAGGGACGCGTGGTGCAACGTTCACTGGGGCCATTTCAATACTAGTCATATAGCATGGGTGTGCATTTTGATAGGCCGACACCCAAGCAACGCAACCACCAATGGGCAGACTGGTCGATTTTCCTTCTTCCGCGGGGGGGTCGGAACGCCTGGGAGGTCTCCCTATTTTAAAGGTCGCTCCTTTGAAGGCCAACGGGCCCAGTGAGCTGATGACGAGAACCCCTCCAAAATCCTGGCGACTTCCTCCCCGGAGAACCCCACACAGCCATCCCCGCCTGCGTTTCACTCGCCAACTCGCCAACTCGCCTGCGTTTCACTCGCCTTGACACGCCCGGCCGCCTGAAAACGGCTCCCAGGCCTATCCCAAGTCGGGTCGTTTGCCTGGCACCTGAGGCGCATTGGTGGGTTTTGCTCCATCTCCAACGCATGCGACATGAATCGATCGTCAACTTAGTAGTTGACCAGGCCCTCATATTGCCCATCAAAGGCAGGAGTCTTGCTACAAGATTCGGACAGCAGGAATTCATAGAAACAGCTTCACCATGGGATCAAGCTAGAAGTGGTTGAAGTGGTTGGGTCTCTGACTTCGGCAAGCGAACCAGGCAAGTCCTGTCAGGTCAATCCTGGTCACGTACCGTTGCCTGGTACGTTCAGACACCACCTGCAGACAACTCCCAACTGGTCGACCTGAATATGAATCGACCTGATACCCAACATTTGATCTTACTCATCACGCTTGATTTGCTTCCCGCATTTCTGTTGCGCTGGAAAGGCTGACATGAAAGTTGCAAACCTCTCCCTGCAGGGTTCACTCCCTACACAACTATACTGTCCATTTCCTTTTGGGATTCCCATAGATTCCCCACGAAATCTTCAACACCGGAAACCATCCCAAAGAGCGCGCCCTGTTCGTCGTTTTGGCCTTTTCGCGTCGTTGTGGCCGGTTTCGCTGGAGGTGGACTTGCTGAACCATAGCCCTTGGGGCGCGGCGAGCTCAGGGCGAAAAGCATGCGACAGCCTTGGGGGGGGTGAAAAAAGGGAGGGGGGAATCCCACGAGATCCCAATAAATACTATTTTGATATCTTAAGAAATGTGTGTTTGGATTCGTGAAAATCGTGAGATAGATGATAGATGTAATACAAATTAGATGTATAGATTTGTTGGATGTTGAGGTAGGATTCTTCGAGGTGTCATGTGTTTCACATCCCCTTTTCCCCGATCTTCGCCTGGGTCACCGGGAAAGACCGGAGTGACTGAGTGACTTAGGGAAGTGGGCTGCTTGGCCACTGCTTGGGAGGGCGTCCCAGGATCCACGAAACCTGGGAAAGCGTGGTGCTCGAAGTGGGTGATGGTGGTGACCATTGTTGGGATGTGAAGTGGTGAGCAAGACTCCCTTGAGGTTCTGAAAACAAGATCATCGCCAGCTGCAAGCCAACATCTCGGCAGGAATCTGCTGAGTGAATGGGAAACCAAATGTGATTTGCCAAAGCACTCGAATGAAAAGGAGGTCCTGATCTGCCAGATTGGTAGACAAAACTGGAACTCAAAGCACCAAAGACACTGGTCGCGCCTTGGTAATACCAGCCTTGGTCGGTCCGTGCTTATTGGGGGGGCCCTCTTTGATCCTCTCTTGCTTCTGGGCCGAGGTGTGTGCTCCTCCCTTCTTTGACCAACAGCGACGCGAGTTAGTCGCAGGAACCGCTCAGCGGAACACTGACTGATTGGACGATGCAGCCGGGCTCAGCGGGGCGTCTGTAGGAGGACGTGCCCAGCGGTGCCCAGGGGATTGTCATGTGTAGCTCTCACAAGATGCTACTTATAAGACACAAATATATATATATATATATTGTCACACGTCCGTCACGAACATTCACCAACTTGGATGTCCGGGTCAAGAGTTCTAGAACTGGGTCAAGAAAAGCTCGTTGTTCGTCTTCGTTTTCGCATGTTTTCGAGTGGAGCAAGTCTGGTCCGCGGGGATTTCTTCGTACATTCCAGCAGGCCGCCATCGCCGAACGGACACCACCGGTCACGCCGAAGCGAACGACGATCCGAACTCGGACACCCTAAGCTTCACCTTGATCAGCCTTGGTCTGGCTGGGCGTCCTGAGACCTCCAAGCTGGACGTGCCGAGTTGAGTGGAGGTCCGGTCCATGTTCCGGTCCGAACATGATGAAGCGTCGAAGAAAGTGTCGTTCGTTTACAGGTCCGGTCCTCCCTCCGCTGCTCGAACGCAGATGTCCGGTCCTTTCACAGCTGAAGCTGCGACGAACGAAGCAAGTGCATCGCGACCTCGGTCGTAACTAATGGCGTTCGTACTAATAAGAAGGCTACGTTCGCGTAGCTTCCTGCACTTGCTGAAAACGCTCCCAAGGTGAAGCTCTTGGGCCAGGCAGCCGTCGGTCAGGAGGCGAGTGAGGCGGTTCGTCGGTAGGTCGGTCATGGAACGGGCGAGTGCCGTTTGAAAGGGATCGACTTACATTAATAACGGTATAGGTCGGTCATGGTAGGGCGATTTTAATCGATTTGGGCACGGTTTTTTTGGGAGAGGGTGTAGGGTCGGTGCAGATCAAGGGAAACTACATGGAAAAGGTACATGTATATGCCCTGGAAGTGGTTTCTCCATTGATGCCAGTGGTAAGTTCTGGAAGTTCACTTCACTTGTTGAGCATCCCATGTTGGAGTGATGGAACAAACCAACCCTCCCGTCTGGGGTTCAGCTACCAAAGCGGCTCAGTAGCCTCAAGAATAGTCATAGTCCTCACTATTTCAGCAGAGGCCCTTATTGGCTTTGCCTCACTTGCACGACTGGAATCTTAGGTTCAATCTTCCATTCCCGGTGAATGATGCGTTTTTGCGGCGTATCTATGGTTGCACAGTCTACCCCACTTTGTTCAGTGTCACAGAGACACTCACTCCCCATGCGAGTCATCTCTCGAATCGTGGATCTGAAGGACCCCAATCTGACTTCTCTCTCCTGGCAATGGGCGGAAGTCGCCATTTGTGATGCGTCATCATGCACCATGGAGCATCATCGAGGCAGACAGGAGTCAGACCGGATGACACGATGTATGTGTGGTATAGAGCCATCATCCACCTGTCAGACCCGCTCCCGAATCCAGACGCGCACCGGGTGCCCAATGAATCCAGACGGACCGCGAGGTGTGCTTGTCCTACGGACCGCTCCAAACTTGGGAGATGCTTTTCTACTACGGTTTCTGCCCAGTGGCCAGCGCCCCAAGCTGTTGGCGTATGCAGTCCTCAGAATCCCCTAGGAGCCTATATGATTGATAGTACAATGTGGACATATATATGTGACACACTATGATCAATATTAGCTGGAACTTTGATCAGTATGTCTTTTTGGATCTTCGACGTGGACACCATTTTTTGCAGTATATATTTGAGTCCGTGGATGTTTCTTCCGTTTCTTTTATATAATTCCACGGGAGTTGAAAAAACGAGCTACAGGCGTGAGCCCTCGGGTGAGCCCTCGGGTGTCTTTACCAGAACGTGCCTTTTTCAGCGGATGTGTGTTTCGGTCGCCGATGTTGGCGTGGTTCACAGACTCAAATAAAGCCACCACGAGGTTCCAGGTATATCAGTTTTCAATGGCTTCCTCGGTCTTCTTCCAGCTTCATCTGTCACAAACCATGAATTCGAGACATGAACGCGATTCTCCGCTTCGCTTTTATACATCATACTACACCCCCACTGCTTAAGAAAGAGGTCCTTTTGGGCAGCATTCATTCCTCTATACATGCTACGGCACCGCCGGTGCCCACCACTCCATATGCCATACGTTGCTCACCACGTCCGGACGTGGTGCCCAGGAGAATCCACACGACCGCATGGTGGTCAAGGTGGATCTGCCCGAGGATGAGGCGACCAGCGAGAGAGAGGTGCCGCGGCCGCGCGGCGGACCGAGGGGCGGAGCGAGGTGCGAGGTGGACCCGGTGCCCGGGGGGGGCTGAGTCGTCGGTGGAGTCGATGGAGTGTTTCTGTCCGCGGGCACGGTGAGATGAAACAAACACCAAATGCAAGCAACTCTTAGGTCGTGACGCAGAACCACTAAAGACAGAATATGCATGATGAATGTTGCAGACGATGTGTTTTCCTATAGCCACTGTTTGCCAAACGCCCGCTGGATCCGGGCCATGTCGGCGTGCGGAGCGCTGGATCCAACGGCCGTTGGAGATGGAACTTCAAGTTCAGCTTGTGGGACTTGACGGAGAAGCATTCCAACTCCACGTGCCACAGTCCTTCACCGGCTCTGAGCTTCGGATGCTCATTCGTGATCAACTTCCATCCAAAGCTGGAGCTAGGGTCTCAGTTCTCAAAGGTTCTGAGAAGCTTGCGTTAAGCAAAACTCTGCTAGAAGAAGGGCTCGTACCAGGTGAAGTGACATCTTTGTCTTATGCTTATGAGGCCGTGAACTTGCAGGAAGCCTGGCGATGAGGTTGCCCCGTGGAGGATGAGCCAAGCGCTTTGGAAGGGATACTGACCGTGCAGGGGCTACGTGAGACGACACATCTCAGGCACCTCGTCCACCTCCAAAGCTTGGAATTCAGCCATTCAGTCAACCAGAGTCTGGAGGAAGTGGCCTGGCCCTGCAACTTGCAGACTTTGAAGCTTGGCAACCACTTCAACCAGAGTGTGAAGGATGTGGTTTGGCCCAACAACCTGCAGCAATTGATGTTTGGCAACCAGTTCAACCAGAGTTTGGACGGAGTGACTTGGCCCGGTTGCCTCCAGATCCTCACGTTTGGTGCGTCTTTCAATCAGAATTTGGAGAAAGTGACTTGGCCCGGCACGCTTCAGAGCCTCACTCTTGGGTATTCCTTCAACCAGAGCCTGAAAGGAATTACTTGGCCCAGCAGCCTGCAGAGTTTGATGTTTGGTCAAGAATTCAACCAGAGCGTAAATGATGTGGTTTGGCCCAGCAAACTGCAGCAATTAGATTTTGGCTGCCGGTTCAACCAGAAGTTGGAGGAGGCGATTTGGCCCAGCAGCCTCCAGATCTTGACGTTTGGCTATTACTTCAATCAGAGTCTAAAGGGAGTGACCTGGCCCGCCCTCCAAAGTTTGACATTGGGCCCCGAGTTCAACGAGAGTTTGGAGGGAATCACTTGGCCCAGCAGCCTCCAAAGTTTGACTTTTGACCGTGTCTTCATTCAATTCAAAGGAATGACTTGGCCCAGCAGCCTCCAGAATTTAACGCTTGGCTACAATTTCAACCAGAGTGTGAAGCAAGTGGCTTGGCCCAACAGCCTTCGGAGCCTTTCATTTGGTCACTGCTTTGACCAGAGTCTAGAGGGAGTGGCCTGGCCTGACAGCCTTCAGTGCTTGAAGTTTGGGGAACAGTTCAACCAGAGTTTGGAGAGAATCGCCTGGCCCCGCAGCCTACAGATTTTGACCTTTGGCACCGAGTTTAACCAGAAATTGGAGAGAGTGATTTGGCCGAGCAGTCTTCAGCAGTTGGCCTTCGGCGAAGGATTCAACCAAAGTCTGCAGGGCGTCTCGTGGCCCGAGAGTCTTAAGAGTTTGACATTTGATGAGTGCTTCGACCAGACTTTGCAAGGAGTTACTTGGCCCAATAGCCTTGAGAATCTTTCTTTCGGCTTTGACTTCAACCGCGCTTTGCTGGGAGTGGCTTGGCCACAGGGCCTCAAGCGCTTGGCCTTCGGCCAGGCATTCAACCACAGCCTGGTGGGAGTGACTTGGCCCAGCAGCCTTCGGAGTTTGACGCTCGGTGACGGGTTCAACCAGAATCTGGAAGGAGTGACTTGGCCCCATTGCCTTCAAAGCCTCTCATTCGGCTTGAGGTTCAACCAGCCTCTGCAAAAAGTCACTTTCCCCAGCAGCCTTCAAAGCCTCACTCTTGGACATGAATTTCACATGAGCCTCAAAGGGACTCCTTGGCCAAGCGGACTCGAGACTTTGCGATTTGTGGGCGGTTATGAACAGGCCCTGGAAGATGCGGCTCTTCCCAGCCTGCGCAGTTTCGAATGCGACTTTCTGCAGCTCAGCACGATTTCGACTTGAAATCCAAAAAGTGAGCGGCGAGCCGTGACAGAGACCTAATTAATGGACTGCAGGAGATTTGGGACATCCTTGGATCTCGAATTTATGCTCGAGCCCTGGGAACAGCCCCCGATTCATGCATCATCATCCACAGATCGCTTTACTGAAGATTTTCCTGAACAGGTCATAGCTTCTTCTCAGCACCACCGAAAGAGTGCTCATTTGATGGACAATACATGGTCAGGGGTGTCTATAAACCACCCTTTCCGTGATCGCTACTTCCTTCTTCCATCGTTTTCCATTATTGAGAGTAGGGGAACCCCCAGTCAGACTTAAAAAATCATCAAGCATCCCAAAAAAACGAAATCCATGGGAGTTGGCAGGTCACCCTACATGTACAAAAGCCATACAAAACCAATTTCTTTTTCCGCGCACGGCTGTCGCTTCCCAAGCGTCAGGTGATCTTGCGTCTGCAGGGCATTCCCACGGAGGTCGCTCTCCGTCCACCGGTGGAGGCAGGGAGAGGGCGAAGCAGCGACCGGCGAAGCAACATCGCTTTGAGAGACGCGAAGATGAAACCCTACAGATTTAGTCGTACCGAACCTCAGGTTCGGTACGACAGGACCCTCCTAACCTGTCCAAAGCTACATGTCTCAGTGTCGAACACATCACCGGACCTCAGAGGGTGGCAGCAGATCCCTAAGAAAGATGAAACGATATGACAAGGTCAGGTGAAGTCACTTTGAAACGTCTCTCGACCCGGCATGACCGACCTGGGCGGTGTTTTTGGAACCTCCGACCTCGAGGTCGTTGAATCCAGGTCGTTGCACGTCGTTTCCGGACGGATGTGTTGATCAGACCCACGGAGTCGCATGGAGTTGGGGTGCCTCGGTGCCTCGGTGCCGTCACATCGTTCCACATCCGGGCCGCGTCAACTGATCTCCGCGGACGTCAACTGTCCGATCTGCGGATCTCGTGAGATGATCTTTCGAGGGATTTTTGTTTCGCCACCAAGACAACGTGCGGATCAACACACGTCCGCCTCCATTCGTGTTCAACTCCGTTCATCGCCGAGGTCGGTTGTGGCTGGTGCAGTTTGGGCGCTTTGTGTCCACAGCTCCTAAGGCGGAGTTCTCGTCGTAGGTTGTAGACGGTCTCCTGAACCGTTCGCCGTTTGAGCAGGAGAAACTCGTTGAGATCAAGGTGTTTACCAGGGGTCCCCCCATCACAAACCTGGTTTTCCTTAGCAGAAAACATTAATGATGTGAACACCTTTTTCAAGGGTTTCAGGGCGGCTGGTACTGGGTTTGGGTTGGAGAATGCTGTACTTGTAGCCGGTCTTCTTTCTAGATACCAGGACCCGAGAACCGCCCAGAATACTAGTGCCAAATCATTCAGGGCAGTAGTTGGCTTGCACGGTTCATTTTCTTTGGCATCTGGAGACTAGACCTCTTTTGTGAATTTACTCCAGCTGGTGAGATGCAGCCCCTTGGAACAAATAGTCAGACCATCGTTCAGGTTTCAGCCTATTTGGTGACAGAAACACAATGTGGGACCAGTCATTGATTATGTTTTTTAATGGTTTTTACTTTTCAGCAGAACATCCCTTAATTGTTGGATAGCGGAACGTCCCTTATCATGAGGAAACAAAGGAAGAACTTGACGTCGTTGGACTTCCGTTATGTTGGACTTGTCATTGATGCATGTTCATTTATGCAACACATACCAGGATCATCCTGGACATGGGTGTCCAGTCTAGCAATGGGCTGGAGAGCCTATTGGACACCCAGGTATGGATGACCCAGGTAGACAAAGAAGAGCTGTGATGTTTTCACAGCTCAAATGCTGACCTGATCGCGTCGAAACCACTCAAGAACTTGGCGTTAGCCAAGAATCATCAAGAATCCCAAAATCCTTTTGATCCCAAACTTGTCCTCGTTCCCATTCTTCACAACGCCGCATGGCCGCATGGCCTAAAACCGTGTTTGTCTGTCGGCCGTCCGATGTGTCCGACCGAGAGGGAGTCGAGGCATCGACTCAACCGAAGCTACGGAACAAGAAGCTACCTAACAGAGGTTAAGTGACCTGAACTAGGGCCCTACCAGGGTAACCTAATGGATAGTCTATAGGGTTCTTCAACCTCTTTGGGTACTACCCTAAGACTCCGGGCACGAACCAACTCCGTTTCGGTGTCGGGGTATCCTTCACTGACCCAAAGCCTGTCATGTCAATGAACACCTCCCAACTTCCAAGGGGCCGCAGAAAACCGCTGATTTTTGCAGGTTTCAAACCCCGAAAAATCCCCGAAACACCACCAACCCGAAAACTGCCCGGACGTGACGCGTGTGACGTGGTGCGCGACGCGTGAGGTGCTTCCGAGTGCTCTTGGGCGACATCGAGACTTTGGATCTGGACGCTGCTCCCGGCGAAGGCGGCGATGGAGTCGGATCTTGGATGGGACTATGACTTATTATAACATCTTATCACTATATGAACGATTGAAAAAAGACCAACCCTGAACATTTGGGAGCTCGAACGACTGAGTGAGTGGAATTCATGGACTCTTTTTGGGATCCACAACCACTGGGCTCTTGCAAACAAGAACAGGGACTGGGACTCCTCCGCTTCAGCCGAACGCCACGCGTGTTTTTCCCACCGTGCACCGGACCCGTCCCTCGTGACGACGTCGGCAGGGACGTCGGACTTGGACCTTCAATGTCTCACGGCCATCGAGGCACGGTGCCGAGACGCGGTCGCCGGTCGCGGACGCGACGTCGAAGGGTTCGGCGGCGGGTTCGGCGCGGTGAAAGAGGACCGGATCAGGTGCCATGGAGCGGCTTTTTTCGCCACAGTGTCAACAACTCAATTTGAAGGGCCCTCAGCGCCATGTATCAATAAAGGTAAAAAGGTGTACCCCACAAAGGAGGGTATTAGATCCTAATGGTTCTTCATATGTTTTGTGGTTCTTCATATATAAGGCTACTGGAGTACCACAACTTTTCAGTCCTGCCGTGTCCCACGTTCTGAAGTCGATCAGGGTTTCAACCTCGAAGCACGGTTCTCGAGATCGGACACGACGAGAACCACGACGAGAACCACGCGCTCGTTCGCCAGGGGGGTCGTTCCAGCCCTATAAGGTTTCTTCTTTTTTTTCTAAGTCTAAGGCTTAAGGGGTCTCAAGTTGAGTTGGTTTCTTCTGTTTTTTCTTCCCCCAAGACTTTCTGGGAAGACGGAGACGCGTTCTGCGACGACGCTTAAAGTGGAGATGTTCCGTGTGCGTACGGAACATCTCCCAGCTGGAGGAGCTCCTACAGGGCCTCCTTCAGCCGCTCAGAGAAGGCAAGACGGGTCGAATTGGGACGCCGGGCTGGACGGGTGTGGCAGTCCATCTACGGCCGAGAGGGAGGCACGTGGGGTCCAACCCCGACCCATTCGCAGGGGTCCTGACCCGAACCAAACCCGATGTATTATACAAGCGCCAGTACAAGCACCCAAATTCTTAGAGTGGTCAGTCTTTCTTTTTGCTTCGTACTTCGCTTGAACTGGAAGGACAAATCGGTGTTTGCTTCCCCACGTCTTTTCTTGTGGCATTGCCCGGTTCCTGAGCATTGTGCATGTTCCACAAAGGGCCTATTTGTTGGTTTCGCCCCTTTTGACCCTGTTTTCTCCAAAAGACCGGCGGTTGATTGGTCGACCGAGCTCTACGAGACGCTTCTTTCTGCGTCTCGTCGAACCGAAGAACACCACTGACCCGCACCGTCGGACTTCTTCCACCGTGGTGGTGGACGCTGCGCGTCCACGAGTCACGAGCACCGCTTTTTGACGTCGTGGTGACGTCAGGTCTCATGAGACCCAGGTCTGGCCCTTCCCAAGCCTCAATGATACAGACCTGGTGGGGAGAGGACTGGTAGATGGCCGTACTATGGTTGATTCGAACATCTTTGCTCAACAAAACCGACTCCACGAGGTCTTCCTACGACGGAAGAGCACCCGGCGTCGAAGAAGCCCCGGGGGCTCCACGGCCGAACTCTGCCTCCAACCCCTCAGGTCCCGAGGAAGCTGAGAGAAGCTGGTGGGAGTGCCCAAAGACGGGCAAACGAGCCGGAAAGAGACATCTCCTTCAAGGAGAAAGCGGTTTACCGAGAAGCAGCCTCGATCTAAACTGGGGTGATATTGATTGGGTCATGGCATGGTGCAGATATGTGCAGATGTTCTGTGTGTGTCTTTTTCCTTTGGGGGGGTGAGGGGTGGCTTACTTTGTTAATATTGTTATTATGTTTTTTCTTTTTTTTTTAAAATTAAGCAAGCGTATATATATATATAGATCGTTAGATGATACCGGATGGTATAAAAATGTTCCACTGGCATTTTGACTCTTAGAAGCACAACATCAAGGCCTCCTTTGGCCGGAAGAAGAACCCTGCTTTGGAGGGATTAAAGACCCATGGTCTCCCCATAACTTGCATGAGCTCGATCCCACGGGACCGACACCGTGTCTGTTGGAGAAACAGACACGTTTTGCACATGGACCCCCCAAAAAAAAACCACTGGTTGGCTTTGGGTTCAAGCGGGTCAAAACACCACGGGGGTGTTGGATTCCTCCGCACCCCCGGCACTGGTGGCGATGGTTTCTTTTTCTCTGGCGATTCTTGGTACTCGTAAGGCACCAAGAAAACACTTTCTCCCTTTGGAGAAACAAGAAAACACATCCAATTAAATCTTCAATTCTATAAGAAGTTCAATTCTATGGTCAGATGCGGTGTCACTACTCATCGCGAGAACACAACCCTCCGGACTCAGAGAAGTTTACGTTGAATTTGGGTTTCTTTGACCACACCTTTTCTCGGATGTGCTTGTTCTCCGGCTTTTAGTATAGATGACGCTGGAAAAGTGGAGCCTGTAGGCTTGCGCAGTTCTGCTTGATCTATGTCACAATCTCAGATAGATTCAAGATTTATACCCCGCAAATAGAGAATGCAGTGTTTGGCAATCGCATCTATTCTTGGGTAGTATTCCAGAGGGCTCCAACCATATCCTCAGGTGGTTTTGGTCCCGACCACCACCGTCACCACCGTAAGTCGGCGAGGTGGCACCTCTACGGCGCCCGGATCGAGGCGTCGAAGCGCGGCGCGTTTCGGGCGCGTTTTGGGCGCCGGACACGTTCCCCCGTGCCGGGGGTGAGCCATTGGAGGTCCCAGGTGGGTCGGTTTGACCTTGTAGCTGGATCTTCATGGACTTCTTGGGATTTTTCTTGATTTCGTCCTTGTATCCTTCCAGTGAGTTAGAAGTGAGTTCTGCCTGCAGGAAGGGATAGACATGTCAACAAGTTGGGATGAAGGGACAGATCCAGGAGCAGAATGTGTGCGCGGTGCGTTTCCTGTGGGGTGCGATGCCTTTGATTTGACCTGTCCCATCTCTGGTGGATGGTTCGAGCCCTGATGCAGCCGCTGTCCTGAGACATACTTGATCATTTTCGAAGTCTACATCCACCAAACACGTCGTAACTTGGCGGGTGAAGAACATCTCATTCTCAGAGACCCACTCCTTTCTTAACCCCCTATGCCCTCAACCGCCCTCCGGTCCCTCTCGCGGTGGCCTTCAGCGCCGGCTTGAACACCAGGCCTTCCGGCAGTCGCAGCGGACTTTGCTGGAGGGGAACCTACAACAGCTGAACGCGCTCCGGCGGAGGTTTGCACCGGCGGGGGCAGGGTGCTCGGTCCATGGCTGGTCCCGGTCGTTAGGGAGATGTGTCAACCAGAGGGGGCTTTGGTCCGAGAAACATCATCTTCCATGGGTGTTTGTTGTTTTTCCTGTAGTCTAATACAACCTCATTTTTGTGAAGGTTTTCTTCTTCTTTTTTTTCGACTTTTGCACGGCTTAACTGGGCCTTGAAATGCCTGAAGGGCGGTTTTATTTTTTGTCTCTGGTTGGGAGTTGAATCGAATCAGATGGCTTTGACTTCTGGGTAGATTTGTGCAGGGAAAACTGGATTGATGAAAAAAAAAGATGAGGGGCAGGGCAGTTCCTCCCCTTCACCCATGGATGCTTGCTTGGAATCCTACCAAACACAGCCCGCGGCTTCTAAAACGCTTTCAATTTCCCACTCTCACTGGGTCGTTCGCAGGCTCCAGGGGGAGAACAAGAAGCCGCGGATGGAGGATGCCCTGGCCGCCCAAAAAAAGCGTTGCCCAGCGGCTGGAGATGCGGGGATCGTGGACCAGTAACTATTAGTAACCAGCTGTGTGAGCTTTTCGTGAAAGGCAATGATGATGCCAAATGATTGTGCTCTACACTCTAGACCTGTACAGCTGTTCAACCATTGATCAATTGCAGCAAGTGGCTGGGACATTGAGACCCCCCCATTCGACTGGGCTGACGAGCCAGGGCTGGGTTTGGGGGCTCCCCAGAATGAGGAAGAACGCGTCATCGGTCCAGACCGAAGCGAGGAAAAGCCTCCCCAATCTCAGCATGTGAGAAGGTACAGTGATATGGCATGATATGGCTGTTTTCCGAATTTCCTCTTGGTAGGAGTCAGATGGAGTCAGGGGATTTCCATACCAGTGGCGTCAAGCGATGGACGGCACAAGCAGTTCTAAGCAGTTCTGGGTGCATCTCGGAACCATGTGGGCAAGTCCCTCAAGTTCTTCCCAACTAAGAAGAGTGTCACAGTGCAAGTCCTTTTCCTGTTCGAATCCGGACTGAAGGGTCTTCTGAGGGGGTCTGAGGGTGCCAGGGTTAGGATGAGAATTCCTTCCAAAAGGAGCTTAAAGAGAGCTTCCATCAGGATCCTTGGATGACATGTCCTTCAGAGGCTCCATGCATCGAACCGCCCATTTTGTTACCGCTCGTTGGTCCACAAGCCGTCGCAACGGAAAAGAAAGAGGGAAAGACCTCCACATCGGTCGCGGTCTGTTAGTTCATGTTAGTTCCCCTTGGGACATCGTCCTGGACATCGCGTTTTGGGCACCGTTCTTGGGGGTGCTTCGCTGCCCGCGGGTTACGGCGGAACCGGCCGGGACACCGCCGTCCGGGCCGCCGCCGCGCAGGCGGCGTTCAACTCGGAGCACCAGGGCAACTTGATCGCCTTGAGGCGACCGCGTTGGGACCGGCCCCGGATCGCGTGCGCATGGCCGATCGCGCCGGGTGGCGGTGGCTGACGGGGAAACCGCGTTGTTCTGTGACTTGACTGGGGCAGACTAGACAACAGCGATGGGATCTGAGAACAGAACAAAGGGTGGGATCAACCGGATGGACCATGATACAGGCACCATGAGACGGGCACGATTGTTTTGGCCGACGTCGACTGTGGCTGTAATGAAGGATGTCCACATGTGTTCGAGACGAGCTGTTCGAGCACCGGTCCTGGTCAGTCCCGGTCGTGGCTTTCCGCGAAAAGCGTCACGTGCTAAGCCAAAAGTCCAATTCTTTCACTCCCAGACTGTTTCATGGGACTGCCATAGATGCCGGTCAGTTGGGGTGGTGCCAGAGGGGTCAGTGTATGGGACGTGTTGATCCCTCTTCATCCGTGGGTCGTCCGTGCTCGCTTCAGCCTCATCCGACCATCCACTCATCCGCCCGACACATGGCCGCCAGGCGTGCGAAGCCCCAGGCCGAGCGGCCCACGCTGCGGCCACCGGGGTTGAGCCGAGTGGATTGATGGACGAGGCCCGTCCCGGCTCAACACGGCGCAGGTGTCACGAGTCTTTCACGGTTCCACAGTCGGCTCCAGGTTTTTGCATGGCGTTGCACATGATGGACCCTCAGATGTTGTTCATTTCGTGGGTTTGGAGGTTTGCCCGCAAGTTGAGCAAGTTGAGCAAGTAGAGATTGTACATGACGGTACTGTAAGAGATTTGCATGACTGTGCCTCATTATTTTACAGGGATGTTACGTTTGTGATCTTCGAAGGACCCTGGGGGTCTTTGTTCGGTTTGAAACTGAAGAATTGCCCACAGAGATCCTCTACTTGTAGGGCTTATTGGAGTCATTCCAGTTTCCGAGGCCCTCCAAATAGACCCTAAGTGGAGATTCCTTTGTTGCTTCTCGTGATGTTTAGCCCAGCAAACCATTGGCTTGTGAAGGCTCCATCCAGCACAACGAGCCCTCGAGTCCTCGCGTGCACGACAGCTGTCAGGACCGTTTCCATTTGAAGGACGCATGGGGTCCAGCACGTGGCACGTCCGGGTCTCACGAGCGACGATTTGGTTGCCGTTCTGATTGTAGCCTGTAGCCTATAGTGCTTCTTTCAATAGGCTTTCAAGCATCGCCTCCACGAAGCTGTCAAGCTCAGCCTTCTGAATATTCTCTCAGCGCCCAGTCGTGTTTTTGGCGCCCCCATATGCTTCGGCGTGTGGCGCTTCCATGGCTGGTGGTGTTGCTTGGAAAATGCTCAGCTACTCGTGTACAAGTCTCCCAAGAAGAGGTAGCGACTCGGACCGACAACAACCCCTTGTTCCGCCCTGTGCAGCGCACCGCCACGCAGGCCGCCACCGAGTTCGTGGCCGCCCGCTGGGCGCAGGTCGAGGCGCGGCTGCCGCTGGCGGCGCGGAACCTCTTTCGCGGCCGGACGCAGGGCGTCGCGCCGCTGCCGGTGTCGGAGGAGCTCTCCACGATGGTCCGCCCGACGGTGCGTTGGGTGCCGAAGATGCCGACGCAGCAGGTGCCTCTGGGCATCGGGCGCCTCGGCCGAGCGCCGCAGCTCCCGACGGCCAACGCCGGCGCGACGGTGCACGCGGCGCTGCGCGCGCCCTTCGTGCGCGCCTTCCGTGCGCTGGAACGGGCGCTGCCGCGTGGGGAAGTATCGCTGGAACGCACGGTGCGACCTCGCCGGTCGATCTTTCCCGTTCGCGCCAGGAGTTGCAGCGGCTCGGATAGCGAGCCCTGGTGTTGTAAGGTGAGATTGATTTTGTATTTTCGCTATATGGTTGAAATCCCCTGCTGGACAAGTTTTTTGTCAGGTTCCTTCAAATCCAAGGAGTTGGAGGAGGTATTTCTCCTCGAGCTCATCTGAGACCCGTGCCAAATTCTTTGGCAGGCACCTGCGAGATATCTTGGCCCGGAAGGATATGAAGGAGTCTAGGCTCATGCAGCAAGGCAAGAAGGGTGGAATTTGCACGCGCGAGCAGAGGGCTGCCTTTGCCTCGCGTTCAGTGGATCAGACAGCCTGTCCTATCAACATGGAAGCTCCAAGTTGACGTCGCTGTACCTGGTCACCAGTCACGCCGGCGACCACAATGGTGCCTTCAAAGGCTTGAATGGCGGAGCACAGAGCTTTGGCTCCATGTGCTATCGCTTGCTACAGATGAGCTCACACTACAACGTGGTCTTCAAGAGAGTCGACTCCGTGAAGGCCGCCACGGAATTTGTGCAGTCTTTGAGGTCTGACAAGGTCTTTGGGCAAGGCATCAAGCATGTGACCATCTCGGGACATGGCAATCCTACAACGCTGGTTTTGGGTTCTGATCGGCTGCTCACCACACAGGTTGGCACGAAGACCTCCGAAACTGCCAAGCTTTTAGATGCCTTGCGGCCCATGTTGATTGAGCAGGGTGAAGCTCGATCCACCGTCTTCCTTGAGTCCTGCTCGACCGGCAAGCAGCCCACGAATGTGAAGCTGAAGCCATTGGCTCAGAACATCGCGGAGTCCTTGCCGGGAGTGGAAGTGCATGCCTTCAAGGACGCCATGTACCCAGCCCAGGTGAAGTTGCAGGGCAGCTTTTTCGAAGATGCGTTGTTCAAGTGCACCGTGGGCTCGCCCAACGGGTGTCTGAAAGCCACCACCTTCATGTCCAAAAGCCTTCAGGCAGTGGCTTTGTTGCAGTGAAGGCAGCGAATGGAGCTGCTGGAGAACGAGACGGAGAAGGCAACAGATGAGGAGGAATTCAAGTTCTACCATGGTGTCACCTTCCTGGCAGATGTGGAAATGTGTGCGGAGTGGTGCTCCATGATCGAAGAATGCAATAGCTTCGAGTTTGCAGAGTTTGAAGAACAGGAAGACTGGGTAGATTCACCTCTCGGTCTATGTTCGCTCTATGAACAAAAGGAACCAGATGCTGAAGTTGAAGAAGAGGACATGGACATGGAGGAGCGCTTGAGGAGTTTCACGATCGATGAAGATGATGTGCCCCTCATCACTGAGTTTGATGGTCTAGAGTTGGATTAGTTCTGACCGAAAGCCGCTCACCGTGTAAAATAGGTCGTGCATGAATTATTTGCGCGATGCTTGCGCTGCTTGGAAGCGCGCGGTCTTTTCTAGACAGGACGCGAATTTTGTTCGCTACGAGAAGATCAGGATAAATCATTCAATCATGGGAAATTATGGGATATTCAGTTTGTGCAGTTCGTTGAACTCTCATCACCAAGGCATCCTGCACGCAGACGGCCGATGCTGGCAACTCAACACGTTTGGGTCAGCCGGCTTTGGCGGCCAGGCGGCCAAAGCGGAGCGTGTGGAACTTTCCAGGAAGTGAGATGCTGCTAATTCGGGTTGTGCTGAAGAGTGGGACTCAGAAGTCTCGTATAGATTGGATCATTGGCTTCGCCAGCGGGGTACTTACAATGCAATTGGCAAAGAAAGTGACTTTGGATCAAAGCATGGAACCCGGGCAAACAGAGTCCCACAAATGGTCAAGCGACCATTGTTTGGGGATGTTGGGTGGCCCACAAGCCTTACGTAGCCTATACCCTATAGTAGTCCGGGTCGACCATTTTTGGCAACACAGAAGTAAAGGAAATTCCTGAACTCAGAGCACCTAAGGACCATCAAAATGGTGGACTGGACTCCCAGGGATGATTGCAAACCATGCGTGCTTGAAACGGTAGTGACAAGCCCAGGGCAGTCACACTCCCGAAAGACTGGGCCTCCCTCAATCCCAGGGAGTCGCAGAGGGCCACTGAAGAACAAACAACATCAAAAAGCTGTATATAGTTTTCCAAACACAAAAGCTGACATGTAACATGTACAAACACCACCAGTGAATTAACATATGAAAACAGGCCCTGTCAATTCTATACGTCAACGCGCGCGCTTTGAAAAGTCCAACTTTCGGTGTTGTTTCAACCATGCGCCAAACAAAAGAGACATGTGCTTTCAAACGTCGGATTGTTTTTTTTTTAAACCATATGCCATATGCGCCATAATAAAAAACACGTCTTTTTGGCGGGTCTCTGTTCCGGATGTTGTCTTCCACCAGCTGTCCTGGCCGAGCCCGAGTGGAGCGAATCACCTGCGGATAGAGCGGATAGAGCGGATCCGGAGAACCCTTTTTGGGCGCCCAAAAAGACTAAAAGGAAACCTTTAGGAATCGATTGGGGACGAACGACAGTAACCACATGTAGCCTGATTCAGAAAGCACCTGAAATGAAAACTCTGAATTCATATGGGGGGTTTATTCATCAAGAGTCTACATTAGCAGCATTGGTCAGTTTGCTTGCGTGATTTCAAGGATGGCCCAAGAGGAAACGCACTGCAGGCAACTAGTCGGAGAAGTTCTGAACCAGTTAGTGCAGGCTGATCCTAGGTTGTTAATATATAATGGCCGGCCCCCTGTAACACTTTAGTGCAACATTGGCTATTGGCTATGTTTACAACTGATATCATAATAATTCATAATGCATCACATATCATGTGATGCAGAGTTACCAAATACATCCCCATCAAGACCTTGGACTCAATCCCAATTTATGGCCCTCATCTTTCGGGGTCACCGCCTCGACCCTCCGTACCGCGCGCCCGGCATCCCGCCCCGGCCGCGCGCGCCTAGCGCGCGCGGGACGGGGCTGCGGAGCACTCGGCGTTTTTCCCGGCCACGGAGCTGGATGCGACGGGGAGGTCTGGATGTCCCACCGGACGAGCGGATTTGAGCAACGCCGGTTCTGCTAAGTGTCCCACTAGACTAGACTCTTAGATGTTAGATGAATCAAAGCTCCACATGAAGGGGTTGGCCACGTTGGAACGGAACCATGGCTCCAACGGCACTTTCTTTCAAGAGCCACTTTGGAAAAAAACCCTCGTCTCGGTGAAGGTTGACACAGGTTGACCTTCTCTTATTTGAGATCTCCCCACAACGCGAGATGAGGTGGGCAATCGGAAATCTCAGGATCCATGCCCACAGTGATCTCCACATATTCCCATTAACACCCTTGGGGGGGTTCTCTAAAGCTTAGACCTGTGGAGTAGATGGAGTAGATGGAGATTGACGTTGGGGATCAACAGAGCGATCCCGTCTTGACCCGTCTTGATTCGGTTCCTGTACCCCCGCGTGTTAGCTAAGTTGAGACAAGAGATGCAGGAGACCCAGCTAGTTGAAACAAATGCTTCATCTCAGCCTGGGAAGAGACCCAGCTAGTTGAAACATGAAACACTACATGAAACAAATGCTTCATCTCAGAAGTCTTGACTCCAAGACTGCTTGGGAAGCCTCGGAAGCTATGTCTTCGATGTCTTCGATGTTCAGATCATTGGAAGTCACGTTCGCCGGGCGAGACCGAAGACGCCGCCTTTTTCGGTCGGTGGTGGTCGTACCTCTCCGAACGGAAAAACCATGGAGTTCACGGAGTTCACACCCTGTCTGCATATAGAACGTTCAGGGGTCTTCCTTTCGGGGCCATACCATCCACTTCCATGTGAGTTCCAGGGAGTTTCAACACATCGACGGTAGAACGACTCGATCGGGCTTGAGCATCAGGTCGGTTTGCAGGAACGACTCGATCGCCGAACAGCGATCTGCCTGCAGACAGGGCGTTTCAGTCTGTGCTTTTGGGCGAAAGTGATTTGAAGAACAGGGTTGTCACTTGGTCCTTCCAGGTTGTCGATTTGTACACTCAAGGCAAGGAACAACTCCCTCCATACCATGCTCACGGGTTTCTTAACTCATCCCGTCGAACTTCCGAAAGGCATCCCTGATGAGCTCACTGGAATCCTCCAGACGGAAAGGTTTCGCGGAGATCTCCTTGATTTCGCAATTGATTGCCATTGCCTCATCTTGCCGAACTCTGATTATCTCTCAGGAGTGAGTCTCTAAGAGATCCACTCACTTGGAGGAGTTAAGACAAATTGGAAAATTGAGTTCAATTCGATGCGCGTGAGTCTTTGCGTCTTGACTGTATACTTTTCAGCAATCAGACTTCCCCTGTACAACAGCAGCAACAACAGCAACAACAGTAAGAACAGCAGCAGCAGCAGCAGCAGCAGCAGCAGCAGCAGCAACGCTGCAGCAACATTGCACCACACCTACATATGTCTTGAGATATTCGGCTTTGACTGTTTAACGTGAAGAATTTGGCCAGAGAACTCTGTGTGAGCATGTAGGTGAAAGGAGCCAGTCATCTCTTGTCCTTGTCTTTCTTTTCCAGCCAATCATCCTCGCCTCGAGAAGATGTTTGCGTAGAAGGTCAGGGCGTCTCAGTGAACCCTTCCCAAGCCGATATGTCAATCATCGTCCTCCCCATGGAGCACAGAAAACGTCCCACGAACGCCTTAATGAGCTCCATAGCCGTGGCCGAAGAAACCGTGCGTGAACGTGCAACTCAAATGAGGAAGAGCGCGGTCTGAACAGTCTGAACCCTGCACAGCTTTCTCTTAGAATTATACTTAGATACTGATCCAAGCCAGAACCCATACCAATCAAGGCTACAAGAAAAGGGCTTCAACCGCTGCGAACCATGAATTATTTGTGACTAATTATGCTTCCTTTTGGCCCAGAACGTCCAAGTTTGGGGCACAGTACTGTACGTCATGAGCTCCGCCAACAACAATTGTGTTGGCGAAGCAGCTCTCTACCGCAGTCGCCTGAAGAAGTTTTTTTGGAGGGAGTCGCATTCATTTGGATATATCAGCTGCTTAGAAGCTGAAGATGATGTCTATTATTACGCCTTGGAACTGGCAAATGCCATTGGCCTGGTTGGATCAATTAAGAGAAAGTTTGAGCAGCTGAGTGAGCTTGTGCAGGCTGGCTGTTTCATTGAGTTTGCGAAGGTCAAGAATGAACGAGGTGAGAAGGTTGTGCAACCAATACAGCTCTTGCCAGATGGCTTTGAGGGTCAGGATGAGCTGGCCGCACGTCTGGATGCGCAAGTGCTTGAGCGCAAGATCAGGCCCCAATTTGATGAGGGCGAAGACTGTGAAGAGGAGGATGAGTATGCCTTTGACCCTGAAGTTTGGCCCGACCCAAGTGGAAGCTACGTCCGTGAGCTGCAGGAAAGGGTGTCAAGTCTTTTGGGAACAAAGGCTTCTGCAAAGAAGCCCCCCCAAGTGTGGTCAACAGAAAATGTCAAAGACTATGTCCAATGGTTGAGTTGGCAACACTGGGACCCGTGTCATGCATGGAAGGGCTTGAGCTGTGGCACCTGGCCCGAGAAAGCCAAAGAGTATTTCTCACGAGCATCACCTTTTCCGGGGAAAGCCAAAGCTTTTGTTCAGGACATTCCGGAGGTTGTGGCGTGGAACAACAATGGGTCAACCTATGTCTATCCCAAGTCGGTGTGGGCATTTCTGCAAAAGCATTCATCTTATGACATTGAAAGGGTGGCACAGGACATGGTCAAAGGAATTGCAACAAAGGACTTCTACTGCCAGTGGTGTGAGAAGGCGCGGATTGTTGGCAAGGACTACTATGAGGACCAGTCCTGGTATTGCAAATCATGCTTCTTGTCTTGGCAAGGCATTGGGCCTCGCGGAATGTCAGACAAAGGAAGGTTGAAGAAAGGCAAGAAGACCGGAAAAGGGCACAAGGGCAAGAAGGGCAAGAAGTGACGACGAAGAGGCGAGCACTTTCACAAACAATGGCCTGCCTCTCAGGCTGAAGGCCTCTGTGTATAGCTCCTGGATGGTGGACTCTGAGATCTCAGTGTCAAAACAAATGACGATCCTTCCAATGCCATTCCAATCTCTGACCTTACTCAGGGAGACCCAACTCGATCGCTTCCTGTTTTGCCCGTTTCGTGCCACCCGAACTCGGACGTCTCCGCATTCGGATGGCTGAACTTGTCATGGCTTGTCATGGCTCAAGAAACTGGGGCCGCGTGGGTCCGCATCGCATGGATGCCAAAGGTAGAGGGTCCCACCCATCCAGCTAGTCGCAGAAGCCAGCGAGGCGCGGAGCGTGCTTAGAGATTTCTTGGAGAACCAGAAACCATTGCTATTGGGTTGGAGGCCATCGCGATTAGGTTGTTTATAGGTCAATGATTTCGATATATTTTGTTTTTTCGAAATGATATCGAAATCATTGATATGAAACGTTTATTTTTAAATTTCAAAAAATTTTTGAAAAGTATAATGATTTCGATATAATCTTTCATATGGTTTATACGTTTTGATACTTTCTTGGAGAACCAAAAGCCATATGACTAGCACCAGTCACCTGAAAGTGAGGGGTGATTTGGTCAGCGACGTCGGCAGCAAAAGGGCAGAACCAGTCGCCCTGGCTTGGGCTTGGTCAGTGACCTGCTTTGGTAGTGTAAAATCCTTTAGGTCAAACAATGGTTGTCTGGTAAAGCCTATACTTAATCAATGGTGGTTGGAATCCAACGGGCAAGCGAAAGGTACTGTAGTTTGGTTGATGGGGAGACTCCCCCCGCCATGCAGATGCAGATGCCAAGAAGATTTGTCAAACCCAAATCCTTACGTTTTCATGTGTGCCTCGGCATGAATATGTATGATGCATGTTGCTAGGACAGCCACTACAGTAGGACAGCCATCAAAAGGATCACGTTCTTCCCCAAGGGGTTCGGATTGCCATGGCAGATGCCGAAGGCACCTTGCCAGGTGCGGTTGTCCGACGTGGGTCGACGTCGGGGGCTCGGAGCGATGAAATCGGCGACGTCCCGGGCGGTGTTCCAGTCCGGTTCGGGTCTGGATCAATCCGGCGGATCCACGGTGGATGATCAGCGGAATCAGGATGGTTATAGGTCAGGTATAGATTCCATAGATGAAGTGTTTGGGTTTGTGCCATATATAGCTATGAAGAAAAAGAGTCGAAGAGCATCACTAGTTCGTCCGTCTGACAGGTTGTACACAGCATTATAGCTAGCATGGGTTTATATACTGGTTCATCATGGGGTCCTAGTAACCCGATGTTGACATTGATGAACCTTGCAAAGGTGTATCAAGAGGGAAACCGCATCCGATCATCCAGCTGATGGTCCAACCGACATTGACCACGGCAAAGCCTCGTAGTCCCAACTTCCTCGAAATAAAATGCTAGACTAGTCTACTTGAACGCTGCGTACCGTTACTGCACCAAAGTGCCATTACTGCACCTAGGTATGTGGAGCAGATCCCTGTCGGCCTAAAGAGCTACTTGTATAGTGGAGTATAGGCAGAACAACCAAAACTCAACTGACTGTCAGGCAACACAGTCGCTCCTGAAGTTTGATCGAACCAGTGGTGTTTTGGTACGGGACAGCTCGCGAATTAGACGTGGACTTGGGTCCAAACTCTACCAGTCCAATCCCGGCCCATGCATAACTACAATTTGTCCTGCAGGAGAAGGTCCCTGCCGAGGTGATTTCGACTGTCCCTCTTCACTAGTGGGAGCACCACTCGTGAAGAACGAAAGAGGAACAACAAGAGACACTCTTTTTTGGGAGGGTGTCCTTTAACAGATGATTCTGATTTGAACATCATATAACACCATCATCAGTGATTAGAACCTCAAGATTTCTTTCAACTCCACACCTTGCCCCCCGTTCAGAATGATCAATCGAACATAATCGAACCATCTGAATGCTTCTGCGGCTGAAGGCTTGTCAATTTTTAACCAAAAGCAACAACATTATTCGTGACACATCACGCTCTTTGGAGGAGCTGCAGCCCCGCGGCCTGCCTGGGGCTTCCGAGGCCAGGAGGGGTAGAGACCAAACGCTGGCTCTGACAGGAGGGGTGTCAGACGATTTCTGTAGTGAACAACGATTTCTGTTTAGACGATGAACAAGTCCAGTGGACCACGAAACATGACCTTTTCCAGCAGTCACATGTCGCTCGCGAAGTCGGTGTCGGTTCGGAGGAAGTCGGGTTGGGTTAGGGGTGCCACTTTGTCACATCCACAGCTCCTGGATGGGACGAGTCACACCACCCGGAGCTCTGTGACATCCAAAACAGTAGTAGTAGTAGTAGTAGTAGTAGTAGTAGTAGTAGTAGTAGTAGTAGTAGTAGTAGTGGATGGGACAACCACTGGATGGGACAACCATGGGGCCATCGCTGCATCGATCGGTGCCATTCGACACTCGAGACTCGGGTCTCGTGGAGGGCTCCGCGGTGTTTTTTTTTGCCTTCGATGGGTCTTAGGGCCAGCAAAACACGGTCTTACTACTTCTTACCATATATATAATATATAGGCTTGTTCCACACTTACTACTTATAGGCGTGTTTAACACTTAAAATTACTACTACTGTATATGTATAGGCTTAGTATACCAATTTCAAAAGAATGCACGGTGGGAGAGATGTGTTGAATGTGCTATGCACTGGCGACCGGAAAACTGTTGACGTTGGGGCCAACGATCTGATGTCGGTGGGACAAACACCAAACGGAGTGAATCGAATTCGTCTCCAACTTGTGAGAGTCCCCTCACTTGGTCTTTCGTACTATACAAAAGAATATCTATATCAATATCCCTTTTGTTAATTGAAGAAACCATTTCTTTGTTCGTCTCCTTCCCAGTCATCGGGCACAGAGGATGGGTCCTCCCGCGAAGACCGGCTCCGCAGAGTCCAAACGAGCTGAACGGTCCCGGTCGACTTCGGAGAAGACCATGGATAGAGGACGGTTGAGCTGGTCTTGGAGTGTATACTTCGACTAGTAAGGATTGTTCGGGATTCAAACCTATCAATGGGGCCAGGCATATGTGGAGGAAGTAGCAACTGCAAAAATGTGGGGAATTGGTGGGATTTCTCCCACTCCACACCATTCCTGGTCCTCCCTACTACTTCTGGTCCTCCACTCATTGGCGATGATCACCACCCTGGGGAGGTCCCGCAAGCGCGGCGGTCTTCGCGTGTGCTCGGGGACCAAGACGTTTGACGCGTCGGCCTTGGGAGTGGTAGAATCGATGTGTTTGACTCGCAGGTCGTGGGGGTCCTGTGCTTCAAGTCGCATCGGTTGTTCAACTGCTTTTTAGAGAAAGACATTGGAGTACTTTGTTCATTGAATTGTAGCATAGTTGCATAAGGTAACACTAAGCAACACTTGCAACATCTCCTTTCCTTAAGGCCGTAGTTCTTTGGTTAAATATTTCAAGAGAGAGCACGCGAATGATCTGCACCTGACCTCTCCTTTGTGTCACCTCGGCCCATCTCCCGCACTAAAGGACCGTCCTCGGCCTGTGCTCGTCCCAGGTCTGTCTCGGCACCTTGCTCCTCCTGGGCGGCGCCCTCTTCTTCGGCACCCAGACCGAACGGACCGGACGCTGGACCGGACGGACCGGACCTCGAGGGACCGGGGGACCGGGGGACCGGACAGCGGTGTTTGGGCTGGACGTGGAAAAGATCGAGCCGATGGGACCCGATGCCCAATGTTAATCAATGTATGGCTTTTGTTATACAATGGGTATGGATCAATTTCTTTTCAGAGTGTATGGCTTCAATGTTATATCAACGTGCCTGAAAAATGAAACAGTGCCTTCCGGGTGTGCTGATCAGATCAGGAAGTTGACCAGATGTCATGTGTAATTAATTTGCTTCAACGGCGGTTGATCAAGAAACCCATAAGAACCCCAGCAAAGGCAACCTAAGGCACTCACACTTCTTCAGAACCCGGGATTCAGATTGAAACATCCATAAAGATACACAAAACATTCCAAATACCATGGCTCAGCAGCACGGATTCAACTCTATACTAATCCAGTACGGGAAAGCTGGTCTAGTGGTTCCTGGAGTAGAGCACATTGCATCTGACAAAAGAAAATCATTGATTTCTGTTCCTTTGACTACATCTGTTATCCACATCTGTTATCCCCAAGTCTGCGGCCTATATCTGATACAACCACACAAAAGGTAGGTACCAGGGGATGCAAGCATATAAAAAATATATATACATATATGCTACCCTCCCCCAAAAGATCATGAAAAAGGTAGATCTTTGGGGCGTGGGGTACCATATATATATATATATGCTATGTCTTTTAGAGGCATTACTCGGCATTACCATGAACGGCCGTGGCCTCCAAGTCTTGTTCCCAGTCTTAGACTGGCCACGCGTGGCAAGTCTCTCTCACGCCCAACAAAGGTGCCACGCATCGAAGCGCGTCGGACCCGGAGGACGGGCGGGTTGGACGCTCAGCACGGCGCTGTCGTCTGATTTCTTGGCCATGTTGGCCCCAGGAATCTGGCCCAATTTGAGAGCATCGGTCTAGTCTTTCAATCCAGAGTGGTCCTGTTAAGAGACTTTTGGAGGATACCTCCTTGACATGGTTTCAAAGATTTTGCTCGTTTTGGAACAGAACCACCAGAAAGCGGCGGTGTTGGATGGAACCACCTTAGGCAGGCAGGCCACCGAGAAGGCAGGCCACGAACTGATCGTTCCTTGGGGATGTCCATCGTGTTTTGTGGCGATGTTTACATCTGACGACCAGAGCGGGCAGGATGGAGGGTGAAAGCGGCCCAATCATGGGATAGGATGGAGTTCTTTTAAAGAGGCGGAGCGGCGTGATCGATGGAGATGAGCCAATGTTTGATGGAGATGAACACACGGCAAAGTCTGACAAAGTGGTTTCTTACAAACACAACAAACTGTTCCTTATACTTCCCCCACACAGGGTAATCAAACTGGAATCCGCTGGTGATTGGAAAGCACTACCCCCATCAAAGTCCAATCAATATGTGGGGGAACGGGTTCAACACCCCAAATCATGAAAAGCAATCGATGAAAACCGAACATCCTTTGCCCGTATACTGGATGTTGACCGATTCATGCATGTCTTTTTGGCCTAGGGATTGCAGCAATGTCAAGCATTTTCGACTGTTCATTCATCCGTTCATATCCGTTCATCCATCACCCCTGCGACACCTAAACACATACCCCTTGAATATGTCACTATAATCTATAAAATGGTTATCTAAGTTATGCAAAAAGGTGGGTACCCGCTTCTACTCCTGAAAGGTGAGAGGTCCATTGTTCCGGTGGCTGTCGAGGAGCTGGACCTTCGGCACTGGAGACCGACCAGCACCGAGCACAGGCCGCGGACACTGGCGACTGGGGTCGAGTGGGGAAGAGGAGTCCTAAGAGGTGAGGTGAGGGTTGAAATGATCGATACACTCAACAACACTATTTTACATACCCTAGGGCTCCAGTCGTACCGAACCTGAGAAGGCGGGACAGGGGTCGGTGCCAGGAGGGTCCAAATACCTGGTACTTGGAGCCCTCAATATCAGACTCATGCAGACTTATAAGATTTGTATGCCAAAAGGTTGTAGCACTTCATTCAGGGCCAGAAGCTTTGGCACTTTGCACTGCTGAGCCGTGCTCAGGGGTCAGCAACCCTCCTTGCTGTTCAAGCAGGTGCTGGAAGGTGCAACGGTGTCGGGTTCAATGCGCTTCAGACGGCTGCAGTCCGCTCGTTGGCCTCGCGGGTTCATTCACTCGCCCGCTAGATCAAATCTATCGGATTGGTTTGTGTAGAGAACCCTTGACTGATTGAATTTCTATATCTGTGATGAGTGGTTCAAAGTGCATCTCAGGTGTAGATACTCTGGGTCGACTGTGTAGGGCGAGGTGCTGGCTGCTTGACTGTGTACAACTGTCCACTTATGATTCTAAAGGCCACTTGTGAAACCTTTGCAGAAGTAGAGGTTTCTGTGAAGCACAAAGTACGGCAGTGGATCCCTGCTTGCGTCATTGATTTGTAAGGTTTGTGTTTTTCTTGGTGTTACTGTTATGAGCAGGGACTCCTCTCATCCAGGGTTTGCTTTGGGAGCTTGCTACAGGGGTTCAGAAAAAAACATTTGCTTGAACCCCCCTTTCAGGAGTCAATCCTGTGATGGAAGATGTGTTTTTTCCAGAGACATGGGGACATCCACCGTTTTCAAAACGAAGATATCATCCACCGTGTGTCGACAATAAAAAGGATGACTCCGACATCACCTGAGGTGCAGATTTAGTCCGGGCTCTCGGTGTCGACGGTCAAAGCATCGAAGACGTGGGAATGATGGTGGGCGGTTGATCTTCGCATGTCTTTTGCGAAGGGATTTGTGGGAGGTTGAGTTTGATCGTGAATACATGCAAATGACTGGCCATATTGCTTATGATGAACGCGACAGGTTTTGGGTCATTCATAGCGGGTAAACATCTCCACTGGATTCGGTGAAACGGTATTCCATTTGATATACCAAGCAGGGCAATGGAGAGGCTCTCAGCAGCCACGACCGAGAAAGCACTTAGAAATAGATGTTTTTTGAGGGGGCATTCTTTTCAGGAAGAAAACTAACTAATTCTACGGTGTTCAACCTTGATGATCTTCCTCCAGCTCTGATTTCTTGGAATCCTTCAGAAGCGTGATAGATTGAGACCCCACATATTCGGATGGGGCCCGAGGCTCGGATTTTCCCGATCTTCTATACACCCGAAGGCAGTTCGAGGAATAGTCTGGAGGGCTTCATTGGATGGTTTGCAGCCAAAAAAAGCCCCCCTGTTTTTCTCCCCCTACATGTCCACAGAAGGTACCATGTGATGATCACATATCCTGTATCGTTTTTCTCCAATTGATCGGTTGGATCCTTCTCTTTCTTCGACTCCACCACGGCAATCGGCCCATCCGGCCATCATCCGGTGCCCCCCGTGCCCCGTTCGGCCCATGCCGGTGTGGCGCGGCGTCGGGAGGCCGTGGAGTTGGAGGGTTTCACGGCCAAGGAGGTGAACTTGAGCAAGCTGGAGGAGTGCCACCGTGTAGGAGCCGTGTCCGTGAACGGCAGGGGTAGATGGATCGATGTGATTGATGTGATGATGTGATGATGTAGCGGGTTTTTGTAATGTTTTTTTTCCAAGTTGGCGGGGTATTATGATGTATAGTATAATGATATATAATGATGATATAGTGTTTTTGTAATGGTCTTATCCAAGTTCATCCAAATTCGCGGTGATGCGAAGGAGGGCAGCTGCACCACCACGGATAGGGCATAGGGCTGCTTTTATATAGTTTCAGGGTTCAACTGGTGTAGGACTAGGAGTTCTCAGATGAACAGTTGAACAGTATAGCAAGTGTTCATGTGAACTGGTGGGCTTGGGTACCTACCCATGCAAATCAAGAAAGGACTCTCTCCCAAACCAATGTGGTACACACATCCTAAGTTAACAACAGTTTGGACATGTTTGTTTTTGTCTCAAGTTGCTACACAACAATGAATGGCAAACAACAACAACAACAACAACTGGATGCTGTCACGGTGATACCCAAAATGTTCAATTGCATGCTGCAAAACATGCAAAAATGACTAGTACCAACTTGCGAATTCCAAGCACATCCACATCCACGACACATCGAAAGCCCCTTTGCGCCTGGATCTCTTCTCCCTGATTCGCGGTCGCCGGTGGTCACCAGGTGGTCACCGGTGGTCACGGTCGGTTGCGAGGACCAGAGGATTCACCTCCATACAGCGTCAAGAGAGGCGAGCCTCCCCGAAGCGCTGAGTGGATCCGGAGTGGATCCGCGGCGTCGAGCGGTTGTTGCGTCGGCGTTCGATTCGTTCGATTCGTGTCGGCAAATCGTCGAGCGCAAAGCGTTTGAAGTGATTCGTCTGAAAGCGCTCATTCGTAGTCTCTTTTTTGGGGGGCTGTGTGGTTAGGGCCAGTTGGTGTTGGATCACAGTTCTCCTGAAAGAAAAAGACGGCACCGACCTGTAAAATCTGTAGATCAGTCTTGTTGCTCAAACTATAATTTGGCCCGGAATGCCTTACACCATACCAATTGTATAACCCGACGATTTGTTTTCCTGCCTCCGTGCCACACATATGCACGATACCAGATGGCAGCTTCTCTCGGCTGCGCCACGCCGACCCTCGGGAGCGCGGCTCCGCCGAGCGCGGCTCCGCAGGCCCTCTTGAACTTCACCTTCCGGGCCAACGACCGTCCAACGACCCTGAAACGGCCGGGAGATGGAGAGTCAAATGCGAAAGCGGACGAAGCAAGCGTCGAAGCCGCGACAGCGGCTTCCACAAAAAGTCAGTTTTCCTCAGCAAATCTGTCACTGTTGATCACGAAACAGATGCGGCTTAAAATCGTTAGAATACTCCGAGGTACAGCGCAAGAACTGTCTTTTTAAAACCATATATTGCCCCCCCTTTTTATATCGTTTTGGAAGCGCGGCCAATAGCCACAGGCGGTCAATGGTAGCTTTTGCGACCTCTTTGCTCGAGAAGTGAAGAAACTGAGTTACGGCGATGCAGAAGTGAATCGATGTTTTCACCCACTTGGTGTGTCAACAAAAAGAGAAATCTGCATCATTCATGGATATTCATGGGTCATTCATCTTGCTCTCAAATTGGAAGAAACCAGCTGAGTCTTGCTACGCCCAGAGACATCTCGTCACTGCCAACGCGCCACACGTCCACGGCCCTTCCGTTGAAACCGAGGTACCGGGGTGTTTGTGTATAAGATTTATGAAGATATGGACATGAAAATGAACAGATTCTCTCTATGCTCGGGATGTCAGTCTGCCATAGAGGAGGTGGGGGGGTTCGTTGAGTTCCTGAAAGCCTCCAGCAGCTTCCTCACCCAATCACCTGCTGACCCGGGTGGGTTCACTTCGAACACCATCTCTGAATCATTCTGAATCTATCACCTGAAAATATCCTGAAATTCTATTGTATCTTCTATCACCATATAGCCAGGCATCCCAGGCATCCCGGCCCCAGCCGCATCGGCCCACCATCGCGTCGCTGCGTTGGCGCACGACGTGGCGAAATCGCCAGGTTCTACTTCACGCTCTTCGTCTCGCCCCTTCGCGCGGTGCGGCCGCCCGAAGCTTCCCTCGTCCGCGGAAGCTTCGTGGCGCGGAAGCGGCGCGGAAGCGGCGCGGTGCCGCCCGAAGCTTCGCGTGGCGCGGAAGCTCCGGCGGAGTTGGGAAAAGCACCAGTCACAGAGTTGGGTGGTGCTCGTCCCCATCCAGTGGGTGGAATTACCCCCGTCGTCGGACCCCGACATGGAACTTCTTTTTGGGTCCGGGTCTCGATGTGTCCGAACATGAGTCGATATTTGGTCCTTGAGGACCCGGAGCTGGTGGTACATCTCCCCAACCTAAGGTTCAAGCCATCTAATATCATCTACTTCATGTTTTAGGAGAAATTCTTAGGGTGAAGCAGTGGAGGCATCGATAGGTCGCGGACCAACCACCAGGTGTGCTGTGGCATTTTGTTTGGGATGGTTTTTCTCCAGTTTAGGACGTCATCACTGATTCGATCACAGATTCGATCACTCCTTCTCAATCATTTCAGTACACCAACCCAGTGGATGCGGAGGACACATGCGGGAGGATTTCTTTTCCTGGCGGCAACACCGGTGATGAAGACCTCCACAAAATGAAAACACTCGGAAAGCTCGACATGGTTTTACCATGTTTCAAATGATCACTTCCAACACCAACTCGGAAAACCCGACATGTCATGTCATACTCATACACTCCATGGGACTGGAATATATATGCCTACATTGACCCCCCTGGCACCACCCCTGGCCTGATCGGAAGTCCTATGGCAGTCCCAGACGGGTCGTGTCGAGTTTTCGATCTGTCATACCGCCCTCGATTCCTTTCGAACTGGCGATGCCCTCCATGCCATCACACGCTCCGTCCAGGTGCGTGTGTGGAACTTCTCCCGGTTCTGCTGGGCCGGAACCGCCTGGAAGGGGGTGGAGGTTGGTCGCTCATCGAGGTGGCAGGCTTGACCTGGCAGGTGGTCATTTTCAATTAAAGGCTGTTGTGTTTTTCGTTCCAAGTGGGGTACTCGGGGTACAATCTGGAGGAAAAGCACCAAAAACGCTTTGACCTCAATTTTGCAAGTCTTCGGACAGACGACTTCAGGATGACAGACGACAGGTGAGAAGAGGATGGTGTAGTTGGACCGTGGCCCAAAGATCTGTTTAGGACAAGTGGGTGTGTGGCATCCATATGAGCCTTATGAACATGGAAGAACAAGCGGACATGGTTTTGTCCCAAGAGGACATACTGGGCAAGTCGACGATCATCCAAGTTTGCGGAGAAATTGATCTTGAGCACCTGGTGACCCTGGTGCAGGGTGAACAATGGTGAACATCTCAGATGGATCCATGCTATCCAATGCCCAGTGTGTGGCATGTACATAGTTTGATGAATATAATATAGATGTACCTCGTTCAAGAGTATCAAGAGTCCTTGAAATATTGTATGTTTTGGGACTCTTCATACTCTTGATACTGGTGCACCATGGCGGCCCCCGAATCATCCCATGCGATGGGAGCAGATCAGAAAATCAGTTCTACCAGCAGTCACAAGACAGGGTGTTTAATGGAGGGTAGGGTGCCTATTATCCACTCACTTAGGGACTAAACACCACCCGTTTGTGACTGCTGGTATACGTTGTTTTTTTTTTTTGAATCTTTATGTTTAAATCTGTTTGACGGTTCTCAATCAGTTCTACTTTCTCCAGAGTTGAAGCGATATTGAAAATCATAGATCTATCTAAACCTGGACCATCCAATGGGTGTCCTGGCTGGAGATCCCTGACCAGTGTAGGTTAGTCCAGATGGTCGGATAGTGCTATGGGATTCGTGAAGATCGAGGCCCAAAGAGGCCCATCGAATTCCCTACCTAGCTCACCAATGTACGAACTTCACCTGACAAATCCACCCACGTCAGACTCATTTTTGCGGACGTTCCAAACTCATTTTTTGCGGAGGTTGAAATCTTTCTAGTGGTCGTCGTGGATGTCTCTAAGCCGAGCTTGCCAGAAAGGCTGATTGACTCTGCCTGGAACTAACATGGAAGTGGACAACCACCTGTTAGTGGATTTCATGGTCTTCCAACGGGGCCATTGTCAGGGTCCATGTTAGGTTTTTGGGGAGTGTATAAGCAAAAGGGAACTTTGCAATACAGGAAACCCCCTGGACCCCTCTTCCACCTTTCCGATCGGCAAATCTCCTTTCCGATCCTCAAGACTCAGCGGTTTCTGCGGTGGCTTCTGCGTGTTTTTCTTGGGGCGGTTTCCGCCGTGTCTGGGCGTCTCCATCCGAACCGTGGATCTCTCTGGGCGTCTCTGGGATCATGGGTTTCCACCCGTCTCTGGGATCAAAAAAAAGTGAATCACTCAGGATTTGGCCTCCGACGTGGAGCATCTGAGCCAAAGCGAGGCCGGTTGCGGATGACATGGGGTTGTAAGCCGTAAGCCAAATAGGGCCATTTCTTCAGGGATGAATCGGATCAATCAAAGATCTTTCAAAGACAAAAGCAAACAATGAACCCACATCTGTGACATCAATCTAAATCCAGGTACTAGGTATGGTGCACTACCATGGGAATCGATCCTCATCATTGGTCAATTTAGTTATTTTTGTTTGTTTAATGAACACCTGGAGGCAATATGTAGCGGTTTGATCCCCAGATGGGGTTGTTTCAGATGGGAGACTTGATTGGAGACCATGCAACCAGTGGGTCTTTGGTGATACGGGGAAGACATCTTTGAAGGTCAACATGGAACCTAATCGCCACTTATTGAAGAAGAAACAGAGTAAGAACACAGAAGTGAACACAATATAAAGTATAATTAATACAATATGATGAGATGTACTCCCAATGCGGGGAGTACATCACGTCAATGGAGATCGGGGATTTGTGCAGAATGGGGATCACTCCTGATTTCCGTCTCCTGACAAAATGAGTTGTTGGTTGTAAAGTATCCCCTTGGAAGATGACTTTGACTATCGACTACTCACGAACGGAGAGCTTCCAGCTTCCAGCATCCACCTGAAGGATCCAGATTCGGGCCTGACGTGTAACTGTCAATGAAGCACTTCTTCAAAGATTCGGGTTGATCCTGGTTTGACGGAGACATCATTCATCTTGTATCTTAGCGAGAAAGTCCATTTTGCTGTTCCAGTGAAGGAACAGTCCACCATGACAAACATGGGTTATATCCAGCTACTGTAGCAGCCAAATGGTTTGGATAGACAATTAACCTGCAAAGGTCTTCTCGTAGTGCCATGATCTTTTCATGCACTTTTTGTAGTTGCCAAATGATATAAGTCGTTCGATTCTAAGTCCTTATCGCACTCGAGGCATTGAGGTTGGCATTGAGGTGGGCATTTGAAACGGTCGTACCTCCGTTTCGGCGTTTCTCTTTGCAGCCTCGGTCCAAGTGAAAACTGGGCTGCAGGTCCACCAGTTCAGCCCTCCATCACCAGTTCAGTTGCAGTTCGAAGATCGGAAGGGAGAGCCTTGAGGACCTGCGGCTTCCGCTTTGGGGCCATAGAGATGATGAATCTTTGCGTTTGGTGCTTCATTGGCGCAAGCGTCGTGTGGGCAGATGAGAGGCCGATGAAAAACAGCAGCCTTTGTGTTTCGAACCGTGGCTTGCCTTACAACAGAGATTTGTGCATGTGGTATGGCCGAGACAGAGGATGTAATTGGCAAGAAGGCGCTTGCCGCTGTATAGAGGGTGGAGTCTTTTGGAAGAGTGCTCGTCGATGCTGGACCCAAGGGCAAGGCGCCACTCAAAGTACAAGTCCACCACAGCCGCTTGCACCCTTGCCCATCGCCAACGACAGCGTGTGTGTCTCCAACAAGGGGCGTCCCTACTCCAAATCCGATTGTGATTGGTATGGTCCAGAGCTCAAATGCATTTGGAAGAATGAGATTTGCCAATGCGAGAATGGAGGAATCTATTCCAAGACAGGACGTAAATGTTGGCCGCGTGAGGAGACGACCACGACCACCACTACAAGTCCACCTGCACCACCCATGCCGCTCAGCAACGGAAGTGTATGCGTCTCAAACAAAGGTCGACCATACACCAAAGAGCTTTGCGAGTGGTATGGCCCTGCCCGCGGGTGTATCTGGCTGAACGAGGTTTGCCAGTGCAAAGATGGCGGAACGTACTCAAAGACAGGCCACAAGTGTTGGCCAGCAAAGCCGCCCAGCCCTGAGACAACCACTACGAGTACAAGTCCACCACCCTCCTTGCCGATCGCTGATGGTAGCTTGTGTGTGTCCAACCATGGAAAAGCATACAACAAGGCTAACTGTGATTGGTACGGAGCACCCAGAGGATGCGTTTGGCTGCAAGAACTCTGCCAGTGCAAAGACCACGGCTTCTTCTACTCCAAGAGTGGCCGGAAGTGTCGGCCGGCGCTGACCACACGCCCACCTGGAGACCTGGCGAATGCGACGTCGGCGCGAGTTGTGGGGATGACCGACACCTGGTAGGTTGACCCACAGCCATGTCTCACTCCACACTGTCACGGATTTTCGACTTGCACACCTAGAATAGAAGATGAGACACGAAACCGGTCACTGTCAAGTTTCGTGCTGTTATTGTACTCCATCATACTACCCTTCAGGCCGACGTGATCTAAGGAACGCATCCATCCTTCTTCGACTGGCTGGTTTCGTGGTTCCCAGGACCCCAATGGCTGAATTGGATCCTGGACATCATGATTAGCATCCTGGCTGCTTCACGGACCGGCGTTGCGCGCGCGCGCGCGCGCGCGCGCCTGCGGGGACAGACCTGCGGGCCTGCGGGAGGATGTTTTCTGCGTTGAGGTTCTAACTGTTCTAACTTCCATTGATTGCGACGGCTTTCACAAGTGCGGGCCCACCGAATCAAGAGGCTCATCTGTTGCAATGGCGAGGCATATTCTCTGTGAGAACTCCTGAGAATCAGGGTGCCACAAAGAAGGGATAGAGAGTCTCCATGCGTATCAGAGCGCCAAGCATGAACGAAGACGCCGATGGGATGGCCAGGGGCACGACTCGTCCGGGTTCTTCCTGACTCGGTCCTTGGGCCGCCTGTCCTCATCGTCGCCCTGTGCTGGGTCCACCAAGGCATGTGCGCGTGTGGAACCTGTGCATATCCCTACCGCCGACATCTCCAGCATCGGTTGGTGGATCGGATGGGCCGGGCCGGTCTTCTCCAACTTCAAGGCACTGCCAGGGAAGCCATTTTGGATGCTTGCCTGGATAGACTCCACAGTAGCGCGCTAGTCGTTTCTACAGTACGCATGGGATCCTCTTATATACCTGGACCTTCCACGGGTGTTTTCTGCCGTTTGGCGAAACAGCACAAATGTCAGTCGTTTGCCGTCAAAAACGCGGTTTCATTTCAAAAGTGCCGTTTCGATGTGTTTACAAAGGTTACCAAACTAGCAGTTGGCAAAGGTCGCCGTTTGGTCGGGGAAAGTCGCCGTTTGGTCGGGAAAAGTCGCCGTTTCAAGACCTTGACATACCATCGAAAACATGGCAATGCAAAAAGTGCTTCAGTATGCTTCAGTACATAAATAGTTGGCGTTTGCTTGAAAAAGCAGTTTTGATTGAAAAGGCAGAAAAAAAGCATACTTATGAAGACCCAGGTATATATATAGCTGTTATAGCTCTGATGCCTTTACTTCGCCTGCAGGAGCAGTGGTGTTACCCCCACTACCGCCTATAGCTGCCATCACTCAATGCGGTTGTGCTGTGAGATCTAAGGATCAACGTGATCAAAACCACGTGGAAGTTGTTGGCGTTGGCCCTTTGAGCATTCCATCGCCCTAGAGCTGTCTTCGCCACCGTTGGCACACGCACACGCGAGCCCGTGCGTGACAGAAAACTGAGTTTGTTCGGGTGTTGGGTGTTGGACTGTTGGAGCATATGGAATACACAATGATACACATTACAAGGACTTGCAAGTGTTTGCAAGTGAATTACCTATATATATATAGTTACCAGGATCCTTATAGCTTTGTTCCTTCATGAAGGTTTTGGAGGGTCCTAGTTCCTAAGAAGGTATTTTGCTACATTTGACCTCTAGTGAGACAAGAGCTTCTTTAAGAACCGTCATCCGGTGACCAAACAAGACCCGTTTCACGCGTCCTTTGCCTGGAATGCTCAGGTGTTGGGGTGGACATGTGTTGAATTTGCCTTGGAAAGTGGAGACGTTGTATGTCATAGCCGGGCAGCTGTACCCATGATACGATCAGCAACAAAACTATCCAACAGTTCAGCTGAGCATGAGGGTCAATGGTCCGTGTTTTTCTTCCCAATTGCTTGTATGTGTGTATGAGAGGTTCTTAGGATGTGCAAAGCCCTTGCTAAGTTCAGAATTGGTGCATCAAAAATTGATGCATGATGCATATTGATTAAGCCAGAGGCCATCGCCATTAGGTTGGAGGCCATCGCTATTAGGCCAGTGTATGTTTCTGTGTGTTCTATTCAAATTACTCAGAGAAACTTTTATGCTCGAGCAGTCCATGGGACGATGCACAAGACGCATGTTCAACAGGTGTTTTTCTTGAATACGAAATGGCATTCGCAGGGGCGCGAAGTCCTTCTACGAAATGTTGGCCTGAGTCAAGGTGGAGAAGGTGTGGAATGCTTCGCATCTGATTTAAGTGACATCACATCTTACACCAATTGGTATAATTGGTGACATAGATGTGCCACATGGTTTAGTGACATCTGAAAATACGTGACACATGGTTTGGTACATCGCTTATGCTTCCATCGCATCGGCTTCCAGACGTTGGAAGACCGGATCCGTCGGCTGGAGGTGAAGCATAACAGGGTTCCTGCTGGGTGTGGATGAAAAGAGGATGACAGGAACTTGAATAGTACATGACATAGTATGTTCATAGTATTTTGTTGATACACTTGGCTCATTTGATGCACTTGCTCATAGGATGCCCTGCCTAAGGGTGCCTAGATGGCCTTCTCCAGCCTCGGTTTGTGCAATTTGCTCCCTTTTCGCTGGTCTCTCGACCTCGTGATTTCCTCGGAGACGACCTCCGATCCTCCCAGAGATCAGACTCGACCAAGACACGTCGACTCCTTGTTGACATATCCCAGACACGACCCATGGGACTGGCATATTTACCAATCAGGCCAGGGGTGGTTGAAAAGGGATCAATGGGGCGGCATATATTGCAGTCCCATGGAGTGTCTTGGAGTTTACATGTTTTTCGCCAAGTTTTGCGGCCACCATGGGGCGGTGAATCTTCTTGCGACCCACTGGAAGACTTCAATGCGCTGCGATCTTTTCTCTCCAAAAAGATCACTCCCAGTTCGCAGCGCGTCCGCGTCGCGCAGACCGGCGCAAGCGCGCGGTGAGCTTCGAGTTCCAAGCGACGAGCAACTTCATGGTGCCTTGGCCGACTCGGCGGTCCAAATCGTTGAGAAACCAGTCTAGAAGGGTTGACTACTTGGATTGGAAAGGGAAGTCCTCTGCAAAAAAGGAACAGAAAACAACTGACACATTGGATTGGCCATGCATATATAGCTTACTTAGACTTCCTGACGGATCTTGGATTGCAAGCAGTCTTCAGAAAGTGACTTGCAAGCAGTCTTTCTGTGGTATATTTCAGGATGGACTTCTTTGGGGTTGACAACAAATCACAGTCAAAGATGGCAAAAGACTCACACGTTGGCGATGGAGGCCGGTTCAAGTGATTGCACCTTGCACCTGCCTGAATTGCAGCTAATAGGCTCGTTGATTTGGCACAAGTCTGTAGAAATGACATGAGCAGCTTGGAAATCAGTAATTAGGATGGCTGCTGCGCGAATCGTGTCGGTTTGTAGAAACCCACGCAAGGGCCCTCGAGTCCACTGGCCAAGACCAGGGGTTTCGTAGCGACGTGAACACGTTAACGATGATTTGTTTTCATGGTGGCTCGGGTCTGGAAGTAGCCTAAGGGAAGCAGATCGATCCATGTTTGTCGTTCCAACAAGCCTGTCGTTCTGGTGTTTTCCAGGGACAATCTTGATCTGTGCTTCAGCACCGTTCAGAACACCGGAGATCAAAGATGGATCATGGAAATCCGAGCATCATTCTGGCTTGATGGGAACGCCGACAGATCAAAACAGGTTGTGGTTTCAGATATAGCCTGGATCATCCTGGATCTTCCAACTGTGACAATGTCTGCCTTTCATCCATACAAAACAGCCCAAAGGCAGACATTTGGCATAGTTGGAAGATGCAGGTATATGTTTATTGTCAACCTGGCATGGTTGAACCCACGTTTCGTTCCATATGTTTCGTTCTGTTTCGTTGAGCGTCACCCACCATCCCAGTCGCATCGCCGATCGCCGGTCACGCCGAGGTGTCCATCACCCAAGGTGGACTCAAGAAATGGTCGGGGCAGTCGGCGTGTATTGGGTCTGGAACTTCACCTGTCACAGATATAACAGTCAGTATACGCAATTTTGATCACTATGGAACTGAACCAGGCCTGCAACTGAAGCATCATCATCCACTGAAGCCTGGTATCAGGATAGACCCAAGGACCCAAGGTGTGTAATGGGGAGACCCTCGAGTCCTCTGGCCCCGTTAGACTATGCTAGACTAGTCGGTCAGGTGTCCGGTTTCCGGTGTCCAACCAACTGGTGCTTGCACCGGTCGACTTGGTCCTTACGCAGGGACGCCTCCTGGCATTCTTTGGAAACCCCGGGTCTCTCGTTCCCTCGATCGGGAGTACGTGTTTCACCTTCTTCAGGTCTGTTTGCGTCCCACGGTGTCCAGTCGGAATTGGAGGCTTCAAGGATACTGGTCATGGTGCCAAGAAACCATGCTTTTTATAGGCACTCTATTCTGGTCGTGACGGAGTGTTTTGTTGGGATCGTGGATTCCCACCTGTTTGTTGCGATGACCTGCGATGACCTGACGCAGGACCTTCATGACCAGGTCCAGCGTTTCTCCAGTCCTCGGTGTAGCTTCGATGTGACCTCGTTCGGATGGGTCGACGTCCCTCGTTCATTCGGCTCTGACAGGTCAGAGTCCCAGACTGACCGGTTTTGAGCCAAGCTGATGAAGATTCATCCATATGAAAAGGGGGTTCAATCCAAATGGAGTGGGTATAAATCAAGAGTCTAGTCTATACATGATGTGTTTGCTGTAGATCGGGCGTGATGGAATGCAGGGATCCAGCCTTCTTGGACCCAGCTGGGATCCATTCAGTTCGGATGCTGTGTTGGGTCATTTCTTCCCAACACCGGAAAAAACCACTCCGGGCCGAACCCGCCGCGGCACCGATCGGCCGGCGGCAGGTGATGAGGACGACCGAGGGATGGAGATGTTTTTCAGCGGCCAACAGGTGGTCAGCGAGGTGTGCGAGGCGGGTGACCTGCGCGGTGGGACGGCGAGCGGTCCGCCGTTCCGGTGGGATGAAGGATGCGGGGTTTTGGGGATCTTGAGGTGAGGGTTTTGGAGGCCAGATGAGGATAAGGTAGGTGGAGAATCTCGTTTTGGGATTGAAGATCAGCCCCGGATGGATCAGCCCCGGTATGCGAGAGGTGAGTGATTTGGCCAGAACATCAGATGAAGGATCACTCGTTATTCGGTCAACGGTTTTGTCAATCTTTCAACAACCTATCAGCCATTCTGAGCAGATGGGTGCTGATGGGCGTGTATGTCTCAAGATAGGGTTGTAGATAGGGAGTCTCGCACTGCTCAGCCGGATTTGCAGGTCGAGACAGGGGGTTCAGTGAGATGGATCCAAATGCACACACCAGCAGCAGCCTTTTGAGCGATGTGATTTCAGAAAACATGTCCGTAAATTCTGTTGTTTTGGGAGTTGTTGAGGGTGGTATCTCGTTGGTGCATGTTGGTGCATTCATTTTTCCAGCACTGGGCGACAAGGTCTCCGGGCATCTTAAGGATGGCATGACGGTGGAGATCATTCAAGGCACCCGGCGGCCAACCGCGTGCTTGCATGGACACCTGGGCGTTTGGACGCCCCGCCGGTTTCTCCGCGTTCTGTCGATCACAACGTGGACGATTTTTGGGTCTGGTGAACATCAACTGATCTGATCAACATCGCAACTGTTCACGTGAACAACATCGCCCTCAAACCACCTGAAATGGTCAACCACAGATCAACGAGAAATGGTCCCAAACTGAAACTGACACGTGAACAAGGACAGCAGATTAGTTGAAGACTTGAAGACTCACTTCTTCGGGGAGCCTGCAGGGGAGACGTGGAAACCAATTGGTGCGTCTCGATGAGGAGTCATGAGGTTTGTTTACTTCGACTCTCCAAACTCCTCACCATCCATGTAACCCTAATTATGCTACGGTTGCTGCACAAGATGTTTTAGCTGCACCACCTGGGGAGAACCCAGTTCCATTGAGTATCTATATTATACTATAAATATATAGATCGATCTATATATAATAAATAGAAGTGGTTCCAGTGTGCAGTACAGTCCATCAACAGATACTCTTTGTTTGCAGTAACAAACAACAACGCTGGAGATATCTTGCCACGCGCTGGGACACGCACCGGGACCGTGGCTTGTTGGGTCCCTCGTTTTGGAGCCATGCTCGTTCAACCACGGCCATTGTCTTCTCCACAGCCATTCTCGTGTTACAAAGAAAACTTTCACTTTCACTTGCGCACAGAGCAATCCAGCGCAGCACAGCGAAGGCGCGCCTTCGCTACAAAAGAAAACACCTTTGAACCACCAAGTTGGACATGTTGGACGCCTCTTGGTCCGCGCCTTTTTTTTGCCAGGTGAATTCAAAGGCTATCGCGGCAGAGTTCGCCTGGGCGACGGGCGATTCCAGGCCGATCGTCGTTCCCGTCTTCACGGAGTGAGAAGTGGCGCGGGAAGCGAGTTTCGGAGAACTCTTCGTCACAGCAGTTGACAGAGTTCTTTTTTCCTTTCTCTCACACTCACTCTCAAGGGCTCTCACTCTAGACCTCTGAAAGCTCAGAATGAAAAAAACTCTCACTCTCACTGTCTCCCCGTCCGTTGTCCCAAAGAGAGGCGACGTAGGAGGCGAGGCAGGTCGCCAAGACGCACCGACACAGCAACCTGACACACCTCCCGACACGCACCTCTGTGCCGGGCTGTTGGATTTGTTGGGGCCAAGACTTCACCATTTCAATTGAGGATTCTCTAATCCTCAGGTTCGGTGGGAACAGACCCCCCTGGCACCCACAACCACCTTCGAAGCGGAGGTGGTTGGAGTCCTATAGGCTATAGGCCTCCAATGCTACAGCATGTTACAGCATGCCACAGCACCAAACTGAAGAAGTTCCAGTTGCACCGCATTTGCAGGTGCAACTGGCCAATGGCACAAAGCTCCAGGTCCACCGGCTGTGGGGCTGTTGTTTTGGGTCGGGCAGATGGCGGATGTAGGTCTGCAGGATTGACCTCCCCATGTCCCCCATGTCAAAGGTGTGGGATTTGAGTATACCTCTCATGGATCCCAATGAGTTTCCATATGCTTTCAGCTGGTTGATTTGTGGTGGTGTGTGGTCTGGAAGGTTTCCATCGATCTGACCTGACCTCCATCCCCTGACCTGCCACCTCGGTTGCAATACGGTTGGCAGCGCACCAACAGGCCAGGCGCAAGGCTACATCAGGTGTGGACGTCTACTTCCTACCGTCCGACGGCAGAAATCGCTTCGCTTCCAGTCAAAGATGTTGCTTGATGTCCAGGTTGCGATTTGGAGTTCCACCTACTGCCCCCATCCATCCTGCGCCCATCCATTGGACCCTAGGGACCACGCGACCACGACGGCGACGCCTCGTCAGCGCCTGAGGTTGGAGAGTTGCAATGCCGCATCCTCGAGGAGGTCGGGCTGCCTAGAGCTCGGGCAGTTTTGGTGGTTTGGAGTTGTTTTTTTTTTTGTCTAGGCAGTGCAGAGTGTGGGAGTGTGAGGGCGACATGGAGAGTGGGTGAATCTACTTGGTCGTTTCTAGACCATGGTTTCAATGTGGTTGCTACACATACCAAGCTGGCAGGGTTAGGGTACTTCAACGTCCCAAACTTGGGAGTTGAAATGGATTGGATGAAGCCAAACTTCAGCACCTTAGATCCAAGCAATCTCCTACAGCCTGGGCAGGACTTGCATGTGCTGGAGTCTGAGTGGAAGGCGGAGCATTTGCAGCACCGCTGTGTGCGGAAGCCCGGCACTGCAGCCTTCCTTCTTCAGAGATCCCACCGCAGAGATGTTTGAAAACCAAGGCAAATCTTTGGAATAGCCATCTCGTTGGGTATATCCCTCGAAAGGGGATGGTGGATAGTTCCCAGCCAACGCCTGGTGCAATGTGATCTATTGTGATCTATGATATATTGTATTCTATTGTATTCTATTTTTGGATATTTTTGGTCATGCTCTTTTAACATATCCATTTGCGAGACTCTCATCTTAAAGTTGTTGTTCAGAGGGCCATTATACGGCTATTTTGGGGACCAACATGGGCTAACTCCCCAACATGAACACCATGCTAACCAGGGCCAGGATTAAGACATCACCGTTTTCCAATGCTTTCCATACCCTCCTATGCCTTGGTAGCGAAAACATTTCGACCACATATGTCGAACAAAACCACGGAGAACGCTTTGTTTCGACTTGAACCAAGAAAGACCTGGCGTTCATCTAGGACACCTATCCTGGCTAAACAGCTTACAGATTCCACACCAAGAGCCTCCTGCAGTAGCCCTAATCGTCCAGTCAAGACTTCTTCTTTGAAGACTTCGACGGACGCTGGATGCTGGAAACCTCGATGCAGGAGAAAAAACAACACGAAAAACTCGTGGGTGACGACTACAAGTCCATGAAAACACCTCTGAACATCTCTCCTGATGATATACACCTTAAGAATCTAAGAACCTAGAACTATCAACCGTTGTATATCTGTTGTTTTATCTGTTTCTCGATGGATGCCCGAGTGCCCGAGCTCTTTTCTCAGGAAGGTCTAGTGGATGCCGAGAGGACCTGCTCCCAGGCGGCGGTCCTCTGTTTTGGGGTCGTTGGGTCCTGAGCGAAAGATGTCACAGGTATGTTGTGGATGTTTAAACCGACGTCTATATTAACATAAATGTTCCCAAGAAGTCAAGCCGAATCATGCTTTTCTACGAACCAATTCAGAAAAGTGGGGGGTATCTCTATAATATATATATACTTGTTGACTGGCAGGGTCTTTGGTGGGCCCCCCCAAAAGGCAGGCACTCCTTTTTGGACGACTCCTACCGGGATGGTTGGAGAGGTCGAAGTGGACAGAGACATCGGAGTTGGGGTGGAACTTGACCTACCCAGACGCGACCCGTTTGACCCTGCGTTCAGGGACCGGGCCGTACCCGAATCCTTGGGTCAGGGGTCCGGACCTTCTCACCAATCCCGGTTTTGAGGGACCGGTCGGCCTGTTTGGAGCATCTGGGCGAGTCATGTTTTCTTCGGATGGGATGGGTTCCCCCCCCAGTGGACTCTTCGGGACATGGGATTAATCCGCTCAGGTGCGGGTCGAGTCACGACGACCCACGCTCGGCGTAATCGATCTTCTGTCACGGTCCGAGTCCCCTCGTCCGAGCCAAGAACAGAGGACCATGCGGTAGAAGCGTCGATCAAAGGGATGGTCAAACTATGTCAAATAGAAAAGCTTTGAAACTTACTAACGTGGACTCCTGATGAATAGCCCCTACCCATGTGGATGCTAAACCTTGTTCACATGGGGGTGTTATTAATCGCGCAAGAGTATTGATTATTTCTGAACATGCGAATTGCAAGCTTTCATTCTCTGAGTTTCTGACCAGGAATCTTCTTTTTTGGCCGGGTATGAAAGCGTTTGACTCATCCGAACCTCCCAAATCTCAGACTTGCTCCCAAGCCTGATTCATGTTGGGTTCAATGGACAATGGATATACCTGGACCCTCCAGTTCATACCTTAGAAAATGAGACGCGACCCGAAAAAAAAACAGGTACGACCGTACCCATGTTCGTACTTTAAGACCCCAAGGATAGTAATATGTCTTCTTTTCTTGATATTACCCAGACACTCCATGGGACTGCCATATATACCTACATTGGCCCTCCAAACCACCCCAACTGATCGGCATATATGTCATACATGGAGTGTTTGGGTTAAAGCATTCACCTTGAACTGTTGGGATTTCTTGGTGCCAACACCTGGCACCACGGCACGGGAACGCCTCCGCCTCTCCAAGAGCGATAGACCGCTGGCACACCAGGACGGCTGCACGGTGCTATTGGCGCCAGAGGTTTTGAGCTGTGAAGGCTATTGCCAGGCGAGGTTGGCAGGGCTGTTAACAGGGCTGTGGTTTTCCCTCGAAGGCAGGGCTTCGTGCAAAAAAAGGACATGCCATTCTGTAGCTGGAAAAAAAACCTTTTGGTGATATAAGGGTCCTACTCCTATTTCATATATTCATAGAATAAATCTGGCTGCCCCCGACAGTGCCAGCAGTCACATGTCGGGGTGGTGTTTAGTCCCATCCAGTGAGTGGATAATAGACACCCCTACCCTTTGGATCGCACCTCTTTTCTTAATCTTCTCCTTCGCTCGCCCCAACATCAGACATACTGTTATATGAAGCAGCCTGAAGAGAGAACCCAGTCTGGAAGCATGTTGTTTCTTACGGATCCCAAAACACTTTGTCCCTCCAAACCGATGCTTGCTCCATTCCGAAGGCACTCCAAGCAGTCCCGAAGGAAGTCACCGCCCAGCCAGGCTGTACTCGTACGAGGGGTAGATCACAGAGGTTCTGAAAGACGGCCTCCAAAGACATCCACAAATCCACACAAAAGACATCAAACAGGTTTGAGTTTGACTAGCAGCTATAGGTGCTCTTTGCCAGGAATGTTGATGGTTTTTTTCATCATGAATCATGGTTTATCCTAGGTACTGTATAAAGTATCTTTTGTGGGGGGGGTCATTTCCAGATCCTTATATACTTGGACCCCGATGTCAGAAAAAGAAGCTCCGCTCGTTTTCGCTGATCGCTCACGTGACCGCTCTTCTTCGCCTAAAAACACCGCAGGCTCACGGCATTCACTGCAACCAGGCGAACGGCAGACCTTCACTTTCTTCGTCTTTGGATCGGTGGAGCGGTGGGGATGAGCGGACATCGACACCTACCGCTGGATGTCCTTCCAAGCGAAGGTGGTTTTTGGACACCCCGGTGGACACCTCTAAGAGGCTATTTATAGACACCTCTTAGGTGTCGGTCCTGGTATAGGATGATTGACGATAGTGATTGGCTCAGTCCCCAAAAAGCCCCTAGATGGCCCTATATAGTCAAAAATTCCTTCTAGCTATACTTTCCGGAGTCAATCTATGGGACCGGAAGACCTACCTCGTTATTTGACTCCGGTTTCACTGGCCCCCCTGCCCCAAGCATGGAGTGTTGGGAATACACTCAAAGCAGCAGCATCTTTTGTGTCGCGATTCACTACGGAGAAATCTGAGGTGGTGGGTCGAACGTTTGCTGCAACAAGCTGCAAGGATCTATTGCTGCACATTTGCAGCTGAAGAGCTGATTTGAAACGTGTCATCCTCCGTGCGTGCACTGAACGTGCCGGTGAAGTCTCCTTGCCCACTTGGATTGCTCGACGTGGTTTTCTTGGGGCCTGAGGTGCCCGAACCTGCCCCAACGAACCATGTCCTGAAGAAAATTCAGCTCATCTCAGTTGTGGTCAATGATTAGTTTGGTTTGTGGAGCGCCTTTTCTTCCGGAATTTGGTATATAGATATTTGATGCCTGACTGCCTGAGCCCTTAAAGGTACGTAGGGAGTTTCTGATTGAAAGCAAGTGAGATGAGAAAGAGATGAAGTCAAAAGCCAAAGAGGCATTTGGGAAAAAGGTTTTTTTGTCCTTGAGTGCGCTTGATTTTTAGAGTATATATGCATTTTCTTTCTTTGCTTCTCTAATCTGAACTAGAACATATATGGTGTTCTATTCATTTCTATTCCCTCGGCATGGTGTTCCCTATTCTGGCATGGGGGGAACATCATGTTCTCAGGAGCATTTTCCTGTTTCCTGGCTCCCAATCTTTGCCGCTTCAGGCCTGGCGCTCACATGGAGACTCCTGCCATGGTGCCACGCCCGCCACCTGCGCGGGGGAGATGCGGATGAGGCACGCGTGGCCGAGCGCGGCGCCGGTGCACGTGGCCGGGAGCATACATCCTGGAAAGCCAATCCCCCAGCAACTTCGACAGTTGACGTGTGACTCCAACATGAACGAAGCAAATTCTTGTGCTCCCTGACATTGCTATGAAGGAAGCCCACATGTTGGCCATCCTGCAAATGTCCACATACTGATTCCAGATCAAAGACTGGAACATCTTCAGGAAAAGGATCCTTTCTTTTGAAGATCGTCCCGAAGATTTCATCAACGTACAACCACCAGCAGTCACAAAGGGGTGGTGTCCCTAAGTAAGTGGATATTAGGCACCCTACCCTCCATTAAGCCCCTTTGTGACTGCTGGCAATGTCTCTTTCCACTTGGTCTTTTACAGACGACCGGATCCTCTCAATTCTCGTTCTCCACGCTCCCTGGCCAGGGGCGATCGGCTGCTATGCCGATGCCAGGCCTTAGGCCTCAGCCGACTGGGACAAGAGGCCCGGGCGAAGCGTTGGCACATGACGTAGATGCCTCAGCAACAGAGCTTGAAGAACCCTTACTAAGTATAGACTATCCCAGTTGGGTACCCCAGGTGACGGGTCCTATTTACGGTCACTTAAACCCGGCAAGTCATGGGATGAATGGCATTGAATGCCTTCTTCTTCTGAATCGATCGCCGGGTGGTCCTTTTCTTGGCTTGCTTTCTCACGCTTTCTCCGATGTTTCTTCCACTTCCAACCGTCCGCACCTGCACGCGCCACCACGTCCGCACCGTCGCAGTGCGGTCGCAGTGCGGTCAGGTGCCTCTGAATGCGCATGTCTTGGTGGACAGACGCCTGGCGATGCCATGGCCAGCCCTAGGGATCGATTCGGGATCTGTGGAGTCCATCAAAGTGAAGATTTTCACCAACCCACAGGGTTTCATCTGGTTTCATGTAAGGGTTGATTTGTTGTGTTGATTTTTTGATTGTTGGGAGATGGATTTGCTAGCGACGAAAAGGGTCAAGCCATTGTGTCACTCGCCACACAAAAGGCACAAAAGACATCAAAAGACTCCAGCTTTGTCACTTAGGACACACTGGGGTGGTGACCAAGGGACCCGATCACGATGGTCATGTCCGAGCAGCTTGGCACGCAACTACTGTGACCAGGAACCCATAGGAACCTAAGCTCCAAGCCTTGTCCCACCAGGAAGTCAATTCCAGGGACTTCTTCTTTTTGTGTGCATCTTTTGCAGCAGAAAATCCAGCAGCTGACCTCGAACTGACACCCCTGTCTTGAAAGGAGTGATTCACACAGTACACACATCCATCACCATCTTCAGCCTTCACCATTCACCCTCGCCCGCACTTCCACGGCGCTTCTCGCTCCTGCCGCGCCCTATCTGCGCCACCAGGCCGTGCACACACCTCTTCCGGTCTCCCCCCCACCGCCGCACGTCGCGCGGTGGTTCGCCGCCGAACCGCCAAACCGCGGTCCGCTGCATTGGGCGTTCGGCGGGTTTCGCGCCCCGAGGTGAAGATGCCCAAGCTGCTGACCTTGGATCGACCCTTCTTCCGCCCGTGGGATGCGGACGCTGCGGCGCAGCCGAGACCGTGGTGGCTCGGCACAAGAAACACCGGACACCGGGACCGGGAAGTTCCGTGGATCTGGTTTTTGGGTGCGGAGTCACAGTGGTAGTGATGTTTTGAGCTCAGAAAAAACCCTCTAAGCTGGAACTGAGAAGGTATAGGACCAGCATGAACTTGATCTGAGCTGCTTTTGGAAGAGAGAGAGAGAGAGAGTAGGTGGTCAAACAGCAAGTACAGTTATATACTATATATCTTTGATTCGATGGACAAAGTGAGACTAACTGGCCAGCTTGATCCTGAAAGGCGTTCAAACAAGAATTTCAATCTTCAAGTCTTCTGTCTCCCGGTCTGGCATCCACCTCGCAAGCGCATGGGAAAAAAAGGTCTCCGTTATTGGGTCTATCTGTACTGTACATTACTGTACATCATTCTTCGGATTTCGATGGATTTCTATAGGATCTATCTACCTCAGGGGTCACAAAGGGGTGGTGTTTGGTCCCTAAGTGAGTGGATAGTGGGCACCCCTAACCTCCAAGTTCGTCACCCCGTCTTGTGACTCCTGGTATATATTGTACATAGATCATGTTTGCTTTGTGCCCACCAACAAATCATGCAGCATTCATGGCAGCCATGTCGACTGACGACGCAAGGCACGGTAGCTGTGATGAGCTGCGACAAGGTCCAGCGGGCAGGTTTTGGTGGATGGTGGACGCCTCCCAGGTAGTCTAGTCTGTTCATTTTCGGTGGTCAACTAGGCTCCCCCCGTTTTGACCCACAGCCCAAAAACTAGATCCACGGGAGAACTGTTTTCCATGGATTTGGGACATCGTTTCTCGTTTGTGGAAGATGGAACTCATGCTACTGGTACTGTTGATGGGTTTTCCCATATAACGCGACCTCCCCGGCACCCTGCAACTGAATTGTTGTGTTGTTTGGGATGTGGGATGCAGGATTTGGTCATACAATGACATGTTTTCTGTTTGACGCACTTTACTCTGAAATCCGATTATCTGGAGATGGGGTTACACTGCGGGTGTTCAGCACCTTGTCTTCCGAGGTGTCCGATGCGTTTTCAACTGCCCTGGTCATACCCATAACCGCATCAGGTCTCCAAGGCTTGAAGCCCTCAGGTCAGGTCGAACAAAGTAGGTATACGGGAAGTCGGCAAAACAGATGAATAACTTTGGGAGAAGGATTGGCTCTGAGGGTTGGGTGCAGAGGTCCTAACGTCCTATATATTGGAGCTGAGCAGAAGCTACTTCTTCCGCCAGAGGGCGGAGAGTGGATTCGTGAGGGGAACCGCGAGGGGAGCTACTTGGAATTGGTCTTCCAGTGGTTTAGGATATTGGTCCTCAACTGTAAGGTTCGTTGTGGATGGTGGCACGGGATTCAACGGCACGGTGCCCATGTGGGCCTATGTGGATGTGCCCACGTGACTGGTATGCCTTGATTCGTCAAACACTGAATCCCTAAGACTAGGACATCATCGAGTTTGCGCACCATCCTATTGGGACAAATGCAGTGTTCAATGCATGATTGTGGTGAAACCCCCCAATAGCCTGAGTGTACATGAATGAATGAAGAGATTACCATTCATCGGGGTGCGACTTCGAAGATAGCAAGAGAATCCTCCTCAAGGTCTAAAAGGAGATGAACAGGTCCTGGCAGAAGATTTTTAGATGTCTTAGGGGCTCGACACACACAAGTTTCTTACTGTTTTAAGCTTGAACTATACAAAAGATCTTCCCTTCTTCCCTGCAGATCAGAAACACCATCCACACCAGGGACCTCCCAACGTTGAACTCCCCAAAGACCGGGTTCCTCGGTTCGCCCGTGCGTAGCTCGCGCCGTTCGCCAGGTGATCCAGTGCAGCTCACGGAGGGCCACTTTCGCGGGCACCGCGGAGCCGTGGAGCGCTGCGACCCTGTCGCTGGGAGAACGATCTGGTGTTCGAATCGGTGGGGGGAAGGGGAGGAAGGGGAGGAGGAGGGAAGGGCAGATTGGAGCCAAAAAAAGGGGAGCCTTGACTTGGGAGTTCCTTTTGTGGGGGGGATTGAGGGAATCAACATTTCCAGCCAATTGTGTGTTTTGAAAGGACCATTGGAATTGAATTTAAGACGATTCATTTGTTTGAGGGTCAGCAATCAGGGGAAAGATGATGGGGTCGTGGTGGGTTCAGGGTTGGATTTCCAGGAACTGGTTCCACTGGTTGGGTGGGTTTGGTTCCACCTCGCAGTGCCATTTCTTGGCCAATAATCATATATTTAAACTGTTCCGATCGCTTGGGAAGTGGGACATTCGCAACATCCAAAGCCAGCATCAGCAACTCATACACCTGCGACCCTGGAACCCAGACCCCTGCTTTGATAGGGTAAAGATCATATGTTGGGTGGTTGGTGGTTCACAGATGTTCAAAGTAGAGGTCACTCGGGTTGCAGGACCTTCGGTTTCCGCCGACCTTCTGACGCTCCGGTGGTGGACGCGGCCTCGCCGCGCCGTCTCAACAAACATGCGTGGCCTTCGGGTCTCGATCCCACAGGCCATGTCATGGCCATTTGTTGGAACACCTACATCAACCAGGACCTTCCAAGAGGTGTCTATAAATAGCCTCTTAGAGGTTAAGAGGTGTCCCAAAACCACCTGTTGGAAGGTGCTGGAATAAGGATGGTTGAAAAGGTGGAATTGATGCAGATCAAGAATGAATCCTTAGTCCAGTCCCAAGGAGCCTTTGCAAAAATCACTGTAAATCATCCATGGTTCTGTTCATGTTCCATCCTCCGCTCCGACCTGCTCGCGACCTGCTTGGCCGGCTTGTTTTTCTTGGCTCAGGTCTCAAAGCAATACACGGCGCCTGGGCGGGCGAAAGCGCCGTTGGGCGAAATCGGCGCGACGGACCGACGGAAGTCGGCGGCCGTTGACGGACCTGTTTTCGCGTTGGGCGTAGCCTGAAGTGGTTGAAAAAACGCCATGAATCTCCAATCTTCCAATTCCCAGACACGACCCGTCTGGGACTGCCATAGGACTGCCGATCAGGCCAGGGGTGGTGCCAGGGGGGTCAATGTAGGCATGATATATATGGCATACATGGAGTGTTTGGGATTGAATCCTGTTTCATCCATTTCATCCCGCTCCCCCCAGCGGCTTGCTGCGCTGGCGCTCTCTCCGTGTACATCCTGAGGTGATTTTGGATCAATGGCTGCACGTCAGCGCCTACAATCTGGTGGTGTTGCATTGCAGCGCCTTGCAGCCCCTGGGCTCGGCGATTGGCGGCGATGGCGACGACCGAAACGACACAAACAGCTGTTGGAGTGTCGGTGGAGCGTGCAGTTGAACCAGAACATATAATACTATCGGGTAAGAGCCTGACAGCTTGGAAGGAACAGGTGTTGCTCACCCAAGCCATGGTGTTTTTTTTCTTCTGCATTTGAGTGCGCATTCTTCTTCGTGCTTCGCGTGTCCAGATGTTGAATTCTTCTTCCAAGCTCTCGGAGAAACAAGACTGCCCGTGTTCGTTTGAGCAGACCTGTGGACCTGTGGCAGGTGACCATGTGAAGTTGACTCTTCTGGCATTGCATGATCAAAGGCTGCAAGATCGCCATTGGTCAGTTCATGTCATGTCATGTTATTGCACAACGAGCTGTGATAGACCTGTTGGACATGAAGGTGTGCCACCATTTTTTCCTGCTGCTTGCCATCATTACACATTGATATTCCAACTGCAAAGTGTATGCCTTTTGGCTGGTTTTATATAGATGAAAAGGCACAGTTGGAAGACCCAGGTATCATATTGATTGTCAGTACCTTTGCACCTCCACCATGTCAAACCTCATTTCGAAATAAGTTATCCCATCCAACATTTTGTGTCACTCACTCATCCCGGTGCAACACGCGGCACGTCGCGTGCAGCCTGAGGCCCTTGGGGCAGAATTGCTCGGAGGATCAGTGTCAAATCCGTCCCCATAGCCATCGCGAGTCCTGTGAGCAGTTCTGCTGCTTGGCAGAGAACGTGGTATGGGACATACCCTTTGAGAAGGTGATGTTCGACTCCTGGATGTCGGCGCCTGGGTCGGGTCCAATCATCGTACCTCAGAGGGTGGCAGTGGATCCCTAGGGAGAGTAGACCACCGTGCAGTTCTGTTGCTCGGTTTGGGACCAATTCCGGGTGGGCGACCTTCGACGGTAACCAAAAGCATCCTCTCGGCAAACAGGATATGTACCAAGGATTCCATGGACCATCGGATAGTTTTTTTTTCTTTTCGCGCTCTGTCTTCCTCGGGATCAATTGAGTCGATGTGTTTTGTTTACCTTAGGGATCCAAATACCTTCTCAAATGGTATTTGGACCCTCCTGGAGCCGAACCATCAATGCGTCGAACACATCACAGTACCGGCATGTGGATCCTCTGGGTTAGATTGTTCCGTGTAGACGTGCATGGTGTCCGTCGATGGTGGTGAAGGAGTTCTTCGGTTTGAGGAGCCTAACAAGGATCGCGGGATCCTGGAGGTTGAATTTGGGGTCCTTGTTGCACTTACAACTGATCCTTTGTCCTATTCTCATCACTGGCTTCATCATGTCATCATGTTATCAAGACATGAAGCTCGCTAGTGTACTCTCACAAACCTTCAAAGCCGCGGCACCTTGTCAAAGCCACATTGGGACACAAGCCAGCTGCACCGTGGTCAAAACCACCCGAGCCAGGCGACCAAGACGTAGACCGAGAAACCACCGGCACCGGTCGTCCAGGTCACGTCACTCACCGTGAGTCGAGTCCCGCACCGGTCGTCCAGCCGACGCTCGTCGTGGCTTTCGCTGCAAGGTCATGCTGCAGAGATGCGTTGCTTTCGCGCCTGGCGCGGCCAAAAGGGCAGATGTGACATGGACCAGCCACTGCCCTGCAGTGCAGGAGACGAGCGAGTATGGGGAGTACGGCGAGTACGGTGTGTGTCCATTTTTGTTGGTAGAATTCTTGGGGTTCACTTACTGGACCAGAACACGACGATGTCGGGGGTTTTCTTCCGGATTTTCGCAAACCCGTGACTGGAATGACTGGACCTTACGTGTGGGAAGGGCTTGGCAGGTTCTTGTGGGTCGCTCAGTTCTTTCTTCAGGTGTTTCGCGAGGGGTAGGTTGAAAAGACATATATTGTCGTCGATATATTGCACACTGAACATAGATGATAAGCGTGGTACTTCGAACATGTCTCCAAATCAGTGCTTTGGAATGCTTCGGGCGTCGGAAAATGGGGGAAAACTCCTTCATTTCTGGAGGCTCTTCAGTTGACCGCTACAGTGGTCAAGGTGCCTGGCCAGGGTGGCTGAACATCGCACTCATCGAACCAGGCCTGACACAGTACTCATCGAGCCTACTGGAGGTGCTTTTCGAACGCATCAAACGCATCAAACGCCTCTCGTCGTTCCCTCGAAGGAGCGGGAACTGAGAAGGTGTGCGAATGCGCGCCGGATGTCTATGCCGGTGGGAACTGCTTCCGGTACCTGGGCAGCGGTGGTGCAAAACGGTGTGGGATGTCCATGGTGTCCGGGATATTCACCAACTGAATGATAGATCACTGTAGACCTTGATGCAGAGAGTTCTGTCTAGAGAAAACCGTATAATTACAATGTCTTGCTTTGCTGGTATGTATTTTGTTGAACCTGCAACATACTTTATATATAGTTTTCAATATCCTCCACTGAAGACCAAGTTTCATTTTCGGACGGTGAATTACATGATGAACTGATCCTGGGATTCAACAAGTTGAAACATGCAGCTTAAGTGTGACTTCTTGCAAGAGTGTGTGTGTGTGTTTCTTTCCTCGAAGCTGAAAGTATTGCCAGAGTCCATTGTTCTTTAGCACTAATTCAATTAATTTTGTTACTGTTTAGAAACACCTCTATTTCTCAGAGGTGTTGTTGTTGTTGTTGTTGCTTGCTTGCCTTCCCCAAACTCCACAGCTGCTAGATCAACATGAAAACATATGAAAACAATATTGTGGTATTCTGAAGTTTGAACATGTTTGAAGCATCTTGAGACCTGCACTTCATGGGGTTCTTCTGCATGTTTTTTTGTGCAAAGACGTTCTTGTGCCTTTGGACCGGGCACGAATCCACAGAGTGGAGCACATGTTTCATCAAACAAGTGCTTGTTTGGCGTCCCAAGAGAGGTTGAGATATCTTATACGTAGGACCCTGTAGTTGCACATATGGGATGGGCGAAAAGGGACTGTTTGTCTACCTCGTCATCAACACAACATGGCGATCCCGTCCTGCCACGGATGTCCTGCCGTGGATCAACAACACCCTAAGAACAGTGCAACTTGGCTAACTCGGCCATGCTTTCGATGCGGTCAGGTGCTGTGAAAATATCACCGCCTTTCTTTGTCTACCTGGGTCATCCATACCTCGGTGTCCAATAGGCCAACCCAGTGCTTAGCTAGACTGGACCTCCATGTCCAGGACACCCAGGTATATCATACCTCCGATCCTGGGACAATACCTGGTCTGATTCTGATCTGATCTGCACGAACCAGGCATGATCTCAGCTACGAGCCTCTCAACATGCCGGGCCAACTGAGAAGCCACGAGCGCTCGGCAAAGGCCTGCGCCGAGCGCTGCGCCTCGGTGCTGGGCTGCGCACACTTCTCGTACTGGTCGGATGGCGGGTGTCATTTGCAGGAGAGAAACGGAGGGAGGGAGGAGGGCGGAGGAGGATCTGAAACCAGACTGTATAGAAGCTATAGACTTCATGAACCACAGTTCCGGTGATAGACCTCAGTTCCGCAGTCAAACGCCCACAGTTCCGGTGATAGACCTCAGTTCCGGTTCCGCAATCACATCGGCGTGACTTCCGCCGACTTCGGATCTGCTCGACTCGCAGGACCGCCATGCTCGCCTGCTGGGGCGTCCCGGCGTCGTCGTCGGCCCCGGTGACTGCCTGGCCGCAGCGGCGCGAGAGAGACCCGCGGAGATCGGGGAGACGGACCTGTGCCAAGCGGGCGTGAGCTACAGGCAACGCCGTGGCCGGAGTGGTTTCTCATAGCCCAAATTCCTCTAACTACAAGTTCACATCCTGATCTCCTGGATGATTTCAGTCTCAGAAATCGTTTTTTATTATTTTTTTCGACGCTGAGATCCGAAGATTGGAACGAATCGATCAGAGTCTACCAGCAGTCACGTTCGACGGGGGTGCGATCCATGGGGGTGTCCAGGACATCCACAGCCCCTGGATGGGACGAGCCACACCACCCCGACATGTGAATCTAAGAGTCCATTTAAAGATTCTTTCCTAGGGATCCACTGCCACCCTCTGAGGTAGGGTGAATGGAGACACTAGGAGGGTACTTGGATCCCTAGGGCTTCCTTCTCCCTTTTCTTCCTTCACCCGAGCTCGGTGGGTGAGGCCGTTAGACATGGATGGGCAACATCGAAGCCACGAGCCTGACCTACAGCACTGCGCCGAGCGCTGCGCAGCCGTGGCGGGCTGCGCACACTTCTCGTACTGGTCGGATGGCGGGTGCCATTTGCAGGAGAGAAACGGAGGGAGGGAGGAGGGCGGAGGATCTGAAACTAACCAGACCGTAGGGAGGGCTCCAGATGGTGGAGACGGGAGGGCGGTTGGATGGGCGAAGGCAGTGCCGGGCCTGAAAGGGAGCCCGTGAAGAAGGGACACCTTGTTCGGTGGATCTGATCCCTTTCCACAGCAAGGACTCGGATGCCAAAGAGCAGAGCACTTTGGGCGCCATCGCCGGGCATCCCAAGTGCCAGGCCGGGGTGTTTGGCCAGGTCGACAGGTCAGCCGCAGTTGAAAAACTCGCTATATGTGGATATTGAAGCGTCCAAAAAACTTCTTCCCTTTCAGCAGTCACAGCGCTCGGGGTGGTGTTTAGATGTGTTTAGTCCCCAATGACTGGATGTGACAGTGGCCCCCCCTGCCCTCCAAGTTCGCCACGCACCGAACGTCGCGCCGGTGGACTCACGCTTCTCTCACGGGTAGAGACCATCGTTGATGGGGACTGCATTGAACACAGACACAGGTAGGAAACCACATTTACGACCTGTTTTGCCATGTTTTGCCCAAAAACTGGTCGGTCCAAGTTGGTGCAGCGTTCTGACCTTGGCGTTCTGACCCTTCCCCCATGCACTCTACTTTATTAATAATAGTGTTTCTTTTTTCCACTGTCTACCTTTGAACATCTTAAAAGGAGCGCGCAAATATTCCACCAACTTGGCGGAGCATCGTCAAAGAACCAAAAGAACTTCAATCACGTTCATGAATGGCTTGCCAACTCGCACAATAACCAATCATGTGGTCGCAGAAAAGTCCTCGAACGACCTCATCGTTTTTCACCCAAGACTCGAGTAACCAGCGTCCTGGACTTGGGATAAAACAACAACGTCAGGACTGGCATCACCTGGGGTGGTTGAATGATCAGGGGTCAGCTGATCGGCATCTATTCCAGTCCCATCTGGTCCAACCGAGAAGAACCGCAGCGCCGCAGACGGACTCCGGGTCCAGCTCGGCGACCGTGCGCGGAGTGGCAACGACGACCACGGCACCAGAGGAGTTCCTTGGTGAGGAGATCCTGGATCAGTTGGATCAGGTTGGAAAGGATTTGGGTGAAGCACGTGCTTGGTATGATCACCCTCAAAGTATAGATGGATGGTAGAAAACGAAGGACTTGAGAACTGTAGTGGATGTCATTTCACAAGCCTGTACATGGTTGGATTTAGAGGGCGTGGTTCTTGGAGATTGATGGGTTGTGGCGGAGGACCGGATGGGTGCAGAGGCAAGTTATACCCTTTGGATCCCTGTGGGGTTGTTTATCTTTTCAAATTTTTGAACACTAGGTCAAAAAAGATGAGGTTTGGCTATACCTGGATGTTCCAACTATGCAACAGTTCTGTTTTTTTTTGGGTCTTTTTGTTTGGTATTTTATAGACGAAAAGGCAACAACATGTTTCACAGTTGGAAGATCCAGGAATTAATGCTTATCGATTTACAAAAGATCGTGCTTAAAAACAAAATGGTCATATTGGTAATATACAACATATAAACCTGGAGTTCACCTGTTTGGTACAACTACGGACTTCATGAGTCATCCTGTTTGGGTCCGGTCATCCTTCACCATCCTTCCAGTGGTTTGATCGTTTGATGGCACATGACCAGTGATTTCCCAGTCGATGGTCCAATCAGTTGGGTTCGATCGATGCTCCGAACCAAGGCCAGGCGCTCGAGCGAGCGCGACGGCTCGAGCCGCGCCGAGCCGCGCGGCCTGCGCTGGGCTGGTGGATGTGGTGCAGTGCCTTGGGGCGGAATGGGATGGCGCGGTGCTGGTGCTGTTTTCCACGGGGCCGTGATCGGACGACTGGATGGGCCGGATTGAGAATTGATGTTTATGGGGGTTCCATTTGGTGGCTCTTTGGGAGAAGAATCTGGAGCGGTTCGGCCTGATTTTAAGGGATTGCGACATTGCAGACAGACATGACATATACCTGACATATAATATACACCTTTCAGATGACATTACGCTGAGACAGTTAGTCTTTGTCTTCCTGCTTGAGGGTCTGAAACTGCATCCAAGTGGCCAAAAGCAAGGGTCGAAATGCAGATTAGGCACCTGAACAAATGCTGGATGCTTCAAGACTGTTTACTCTGTTGTTGGTATGTTTGACTGACCCAACCCAGCATTTACACAACCACTTGGATTTGACACACCAAACGGTTATGAAGGTCTGTAATAAGTCTTCAAGTAGTGTAGGGTAGTCCAGTCATGTCCAGCCAGGACACCCAGACAGGATGGTCCTGGTATACAATCATTATCCCACTGGAACCACTGGCTACCAGCTATAGTGGAAACTGGATCCCTGGGCATAGTTTTCCTCAATGTCTTCTTCAACATATGGCCTTTTCTGTAAGAAGACCACCTTCAGTAGACTCAAGAGAAGGACCCAGGAGAACGACTGGAACCACAAAAAAGAATGCGTAGCTCTGATTGAGCCTTCGCAAAAACAGGTACTGTTCTGCATCCAAAGGTTGCAAGGCCGGCGACAGATACGGGTTTCAGTCGGTGTTGGTCGACTTGGTGTTTGAAATCTGGGGCATTCAACGGAATCTCCATGTGGATCGTCGATCCCGTGGTGTTTTGGTCGGTGATGTTCTTGAAAACCCCAAACGCATGAAAAGCACCTGCGTCTTGGAACGCGTGCCATGGTTTGCTGGTGTTGATTCTGAATCATATCCGTTTGGAATTGGATCAGCTATCCAAAGCCATGGAAGCATAGTTCATGTCGGCCGAATGGAGATACCCAGAGATAGTGCGTGTATTCTCATTGCTCCATAACTTAAGTGAGACTTCGCACTTCCGTACGCTACGTAAAGGTAGGTTGGATTCTGAGTTTGTGGATATATGGAGTCCGACCATTTCACTTCTGAGCTCAGTGTGAGACCCATTCCATTCCCCCAGTGACCCTGGAGGATTCCGACTCTGTGCAGATGTCACAGCGAAGAACGGCTGCTTTCCCATTTGTGCAGAGCGGGATGAATGTGAGTAGCGGATCGATTGTAAGCTGAGAGAGGGAGAGAGAGAGAGCAATAGCAGCGGCAGGTGGCCTGTTTCTTTTGTCAGGTGGACAAGCCTGCCCGGATGAGTCCATTGAAGGTGACATGTTTTTGATTGTTTTTGTTTCTACAGTTGTGGTCCGAACTTGGTTTTGCTTGATCCTGAACTTCCGGTGCGTTCACCCCGGACCGGCGACGGGTTCAGGCCACTGTGCGGCGGATGGCTCAAAGGTCCGGAGGAAGGGAGGAAGGGAGGACCCCTCGCCGTCCACGACCCGACCCTACGGACCCGTCCGGACCCGTCCGGAACCGTCCGGCCGTTTGGCGACCTGACCCGTCCATCCACCGGAGGGACCAGAAAGGGCTGTGACCGGAGCGTTTGGGTCTGCAGCTCGGAGTGCTTTTTGGTGTCCAAAGACTGAACGACGAAGGATCGACGGGACTTTCCGTGCTACTTGCGATCGATGAAGCTTCACTCTTCACCAAATTCGTCCGTTTCTTCATTTCCAATCTCATGGTAGCTTACTGCATGCAGGAGCAGAGATGTGTGACTTATCACTGCTGAGAGTGGAACATGTTGCGTGCAACTGCAGTTCGCGATCTATCCCAGAAAGGTCTGGTTTCATTGAATTTGGAACCAATTGCAGATCATTTTGGACGCAAATCGCCCGCCATGTCGTTTGCAGGTCTTGCTTCGACTACTGCGAGCAACTCAGCTCCTCGTGCTCTCGAGCCTTCATTGGTGGCTGCCATGGAGAAGAGGCAGCGGCGTTTCAATCAATCGCACACGGGAAAGAATGGCTGCCAGTGTTTTTTTCTTCGGTCGGTTTCTTTTTTTCCGGTTTTCCAACCTTTTGATGGAAAACTGTGTTTCTGGCCAAGTCTCATGAAACCAACCTCTCTCTGAGCCTCTAATTAGAGAAGCTGTGAGAATTCGCCTGGAAAGAGAAACATCAAGGAACCCTTTACAAAGAACACACGCAGAAAAGTACAACACATCATTAAGCATTCACAAAAAGAACAAACTGTAAAGTGGTGAGTTGATGCATGTCATTTTATATGCACGAAACATCGTGAAATCACTGACATGTTGCGACTCACCAGGTAGACTGTGACGAGATCACCGGTAGCGATGCCATGACCTGCGCCTTGGTGAAAACAGACAGCACGGGCCAGGGGGCGGGCAGCGGATGCCATGGAGAAAGCTCGGCTTTAAGAGGTGGCATGCCAGTCAGACACATGGGGTGAAGGTGGGTCTCCCCCCCAAAAGATAGCAGTCAGACTGGGATTCTTGGAAGGGATCGTTTTTATATGTTTTCATGGCTGAAAGAAGCTTCAGTCACTTGGCACTGAGTCGAGCCTGCCTTCGATGCAATTGTTTGCATGCGTCATGGACACATCAAATATCATTTAAACACATCCAAGTTCCGGACATTTGTTCATCGAACAAAAGAGATTGCTGTGCCACATCAAATCCACTCTCATCAAATATATCATTAAAAAGACAAAAGCATAAACATCTCATCCAGTCCACGCCCTCGCCGCTTTGCTCCACGCCCTCGGCCCGGCATGCGGACCTCGCCACGACCTCCCTCCGGACCTTCACGGACGACGTGGCCCACGGCGTGGCCGAGGTCACTGCCACGGTGGCCGAGCAGATCTGCGACGCTCCGAGGCGCAGGAGCTGCACCAGTCGCAGGAGCCTGGCGTAGGTCGTTTTGGGGGGGGAACCAATTCCCCACAGCCCCACAGCGTCGTTTTGGTTTGGCTTTCATAGTTCCATCATGTTCCAAGCCAAACGCGGCGATGGGTGGTCGTTTTCTGCCAACGCGCGTCTTCGACGCATTGGCAGGAAGAGGTGCAGACATGGCAGTTTCATTGCCATGAGGGCAGTCCCAAGACATGGGACATGGAGAAGCGCTGGTGGTGTTGACCCTTGGCGGCAGAGGGAGAAGAGACGCAATATCGAGGCAGTGCAGAAAAAGAAGTGGACCAGTGGAGAAGGGTGTCGACCAGGACGTACCCCAAGACGTTGAGAAACAGCATGGGGAAGCCGACCAGGCAACAGCTTCCTAGACGGTTCGGAATGTAATTAGCCTAATTAGACTGGTCGTCTGCCCAGCCATGGGGCGAGTGGCCAGGGTGTCTCCCTAAAGTACACCCATACCCAGACACGACCCATGGGACTGCCATAGGACTGCCGATCAGTTGGTGTGGTTTGAGGGGTCAATGGGGCGGCATATATGGCAGTCCCATGGGTCGTGTTTGGGTGTCTCCTTGTCATGAACAGGGGTTGAATCTGCACTGCATCGAGGTTGAGAGTAACCTGAGAGTACAGGAGTTGGACGCACATATATATATATATATTATATCAGAGTTGAGAGAGGACACATGCGTTTCAAAGCACAATTGATGTTCACACAGCGTTGCCCGCCACCCAAATCTTCCTTGATGCTTCTCGAACCTAACTCCAGCCAATCACAGAGAGAAGAAGACATGCCAAACTCGAGGAACTCCGAAGAACTGTCACAACTTCGGCCAGGTTGTCACAATTCGGAACACATCCCCGAAGATTTTTGGAACACCTTCCCAAAGACACTCGCTGCAGCGCGGCGGAAAACGTCCCACCTCCTCGCAAGGTCGGGAGCTGGAGATCGGATGTGGTGCCCGAAGCTGTTGGCAAGCGCAGCACGAGGCAGGTCCGGGTGGAGGTGGAGGATGGACCGGGTGGACCGGTGGTTCTTCTTTTGAAGAGGGCGACCGGGTGGAGTTGGGATGGTTCATATGGGTTTCAATGGTTTCACTGGAGTGTGTGTGTGTGTGTGTGTTCTGTTCTTCAGAGCTCATTGATGTTCATGTGGTAGGCGTTTGGGGGAGGGTTTGCAGATGCAGTTGATGCAGGATGCTTAGGCTGTGGAGCCTTTGGATTGATGGGAAGAAGTTGATTGGACCACCAGGGTTTTGATGAGAAAAGTGGGAGACGTTTGCTTGACCATCTCGTGGATTGGGGTTGGTTGACTATTGCAGTGCGTCTGCCAGCAATCACCATTGATTACCAATGTATCTCGCTGAATACGAGTGCAGACTTGGATTTCAGGTGAACTTTTCAGAATCTGGGTGGGTTGTTTCCAATGTTTCCAGGACGAAACAGGGTCATGCATCCTTTGCTGATTTGCAGGTCTTTCGCTCAACAAAGCTTCATGATTGTAGCCGCGCCCCAAAACCGCTGACCTCGCCAGAAAGTGCAAGCGCTCGACTGGTGAGGGTCTCGACTGTCGAAGGGTCGCTCGAGCTTCCTTTTCTTTTCGTCCTGACCTTTCGTTTCACCTCCCACAACCTCAGAGAGACGTCTCTCAACCGGTCGTTTTGTTCTGCTCAGATTGAGGGTCCAGTGGTGCAAGAAACCCCGTGGTGTTGGACGATGTAAGAATCGGCTTTTGGGGGTCCAAGAGAAGAACTCTTCGGACGCAGTCGCTAGGACCTCGAGGAAGGGACCAGGGATCTCAAGGATTGGCCATTTGGGCCTCTTATAGTACCAACATCCCTACGATCTAATTACTAGTACCGTGGTGTTTGATCATCCCGACGTACTTTCACGATATGACTCCGATGGCTGATACTGGAAATCCTATCCCGTCTCGGTACTGGGTCCGTAGGTCTGTCAATGTAGACTGTTGATGAACCAAAATGTTACTTTACTTTGAGTGATCCCCACCCGGAGAGGTGATGTGGAGGAAGGTAGGGCACCTTTATTGACAGACTAACCTGACAAGGGCGGACGCGGATGGACACAATGTTCTGACGTTTTTTCTAGCATCAAGTCTGGCTTGTGCCCGGACACATTATCTATTATAAAGGCTGGGAAATGTTCTGGACGGTGTTCTGACGTCCTTGTTGGCGTGTCCCGACAATTTCCTGCTGGGCTGTGGAGTCTGACATGTGCTGTGACATGGTATTGCGACAATTGTTCTGCCTTCAAAGAAAGTGTCTATCTCAATATATATATATATATATCCTGGCATTCTATGTGGCGTGTACTCTGGCATGCTATTTGGCATATATTCTGGCATATGGGCACACATTCTTACATTCAGCATTTTATCTGGTATACATTCTGGTGTTGTATCTGGCAATTAACTTGACATTGTATCTGCCATGGCGTTCTATCTGGCGTAAGCTCCGGCATTCCATCGTGTACATTTTTGACATTCTATCTGGCACATACTCGGCACATCTGGCAGTGTATCTGGTACGCGTGATCTAGCGGCAGTGCCCACTATCTAGCGCTTGCCGTTGAGGTCCGGCGGTGCCCACTGATGCCTGCGGTGCCAAATGTGATCTAGCACTTGCGGTTAAGGTCTGCTGGTGACCACTGGGATCTGGTGCTCGCGGTTGAGTCCCGGCGAGCACTTGCGGTTGGGGCCCGGCGGTGCTCTCTGCCATCTAGCACTTGCGGTTGAGCAACCCTCACCTGATCTACATCTGTTCAGACCTTTGCTTGGAGTGAACATTATGTGGCCGATGTCAAGTGCTCACCATGTTTAGCTGACTTCTGCGCCTTTTGTCCCGGCCAAACGGGCATCGCGGCATCACTGTACGAATCGTAAGTGAGACTTAAGTTGGTCCAAACCACACAGGCTGTGAGGTCCCATGGGAGAGGGTACTGACCATGTTTTTTCCACTCCTCATTTTTCACAACTCCTATGGTCCTATGCCCCTCCATTTGACTAAAGGGGTGAGTAGCCTTTACGCCAACAAAACGTTTCGTCTATGAGGGCGACTTGTATTTGCCGTCGCCTGGAATCTTTGGCCAATCCACGGCAGCCGCGTTTTTCGTGTGTACACGGAGTACTTTGCAAAGGTGCGCTGATTAACCCTACCGGGTACCTACCGACTCTTCTTGTACCAGCTCATGTCTTAGTTTGCGAGAATTCTATTTTGACCAGTTGCGGCTGATGCTGGTGCCAGACTTGAATGTGAGACTCCACGCTTGTTCGTGTTGTTGAAGTACAGGTGTGACTCCACGCTTGTTCGTGTGGTTGAAATATAAGTGTGCACCTCGTCGGACCCACTCTCATTTGACAGAACTTGCGTGTGGCGCAGGAGGCACTGCTTAGAAAAGTGAGGATTTTCTTGGAACCTAGTGAGAAAATTCCCTCTTCACGATGTTTGCTCTTGTGTTCTTAGCGAACGGGTTCGTAGCAAACTTAGTTTTTGCTTAGCTTCAATGGTTGTTGGAGATGCCAAGCAAGGTGATTGGGTCATCTGGAATCACTGCTGTGGCCATGTTCTCCCAAATTCAATCTCGATATCCAAAGATTGCGGAAGCCTTCGCGGCGCCAATTCCCTTTCCAAATGGCTTGTCGGGGCCTACGGAGCATCAGCTGCACGAAGGTGGAAAAGGATACCTTTGGAGTACGCTCAAGCCCTGATCGACTTTTCGCAACCATGCAAAATTGTTTTCATTTCGGCCCAATTGTCACTTGAGCGGTGATGTTGCTCGATTTTGCTAACCGGTTTTTGACCGACTTCAATTTGGGTGGACTTAGTGGTTTCTGTGATTCTTTCAACCCATTCAACCCTTCTTCTCCTTTTCGTGTTTGGTTTCTTCTTGTTAGTGCCAGTTTGGAGCTCAATGCTGACACCCAAAAAGACTCCATCGAATTAGACTTTGAAAACTTTCGTAGGTGCCCTGTCCCTACCAATCTCTCCGTGATCCTCACACTCGCGATTTGTTTCTTTGTTTTGCCTTTCGGGTCTCGCACGGGCCAGAGTCTTCTACAGAAAAAAAAGAGGATGATTTTTGCGCATGGATTTTTCAAAGGTTGGATGAAAGCACTGGTGACGTTGGATGTTTGCACATGTTTTCAAAACCATGTTCAATTGCCCTCATGACAGGGCGATTGGTCCATGGAGAACCGCATGTGGTGTGGCGGGCTGAGAAGAAGCAAGACCTAGCAATCCCAAACAGTTCAACACAGTTTTGCTTTGCAACCAACTTGTTTATTTTGTTTTTGAACCCGTATGCGACCTGTAGCAAGCTGAGCCGCATTTCATGTTTCGCTCAACTGATAGCAGAATCAACCGGGCAACCGTTCGTTGGTGTCCCATCCCCGGTGTTGAAACGCCCCTGCATGCTCTATCAAACGACATTGTGGTTTGCATTGTCTTAGTCTTGTAGGATCAACTTGTTGGAACATCCGCGGTTTAACGGAAACGGTTTTTCCTTTTTCACCGGGGGACATTTCGATCCCAAAATTGTTATGTAATATATAATGAAGAATTGATGGATATGAACGACACTTGACATGGTGTGTTTTTTTTTAACAAAACCGCTCACCAAAAAGGAAGGTGAATATCATTTGCCACATGCAATTCTACACATACTGGGTGCTGGCCTCGATTTTTGATCCACAGTCGGTGATGCCGGATGTTTGCAGAACAAAATGGAACAATCATTACCCGTACCAGCAGTGAAGAAGACGGGGTGCGTGCCTATTGGAGGGTAGGGGTGCCACTGTCACATCCACAGCCCCTGGATGGGACGAGCCGCACCACCCCGAGATGTGTTACTGCTGGTGTACGTGGAACCGTTTGGCCGGTTTATGGAACCGTTTTTTGGTTCCTTGATGTTCATTGTCTCCTCACGGTGACGAGTGCGTGGATCATGTCAGATCCGACCAAACGCCGGATGAAACCGCTAAGGAGCAACAAAGCCTCAAAGCGAACCCATCACAGAGTCTTCCGATATCCAAAGCTGGCACATATGATCCTCCAACCTCCAGTCCATCCCTCTCCTGCCCCCGTTTCGAGGTGGGAAAGCACCTTTTGTGCTGTCCACGGCTTGCATGACGTGACGTCACTGTTGGACACCGCCAGAAGCAGTCTCTTCTCAAAGCAAACCTTTGGGCCAGCAGCGGCCAGCCCGTCTCGCGAAGCCACTTCTGAAAACCGCATTCGACAGGGCCAGCCTGCAAAACGGGGTTTTGGACAGTTCCAATTTTTTTCTGAGCCAGCTCCACCACACGTCGCAAGTGTCTAAACATCGCTGTCGAAGCATGCCGGCCAGCTCATCCCTCACAGAATGCCCATAAGGCCACAACCCACAGGCCCAGCCAACTTCCACAGATCGCTTGCTTGCACCCTGAAACGGGCTGCCGCACTATTTGCACCGTTTTGAGCCGGTTGGACTGCTGCACGTCCTGCGGCTTCAGAAAGCTTGAGTTCGGGAAGCAACACAAACACATGCAACACGGCCTCCGAGTCACACAGCCTTGCACGGCCCCGCTGGTTTTCGTGTGGCCTAGATTGCGAGTTGTAATTCTTGTGTTCCTTACAGATCTAGAGTTGAACATGTGAGATTCCCAAAGGAGAGTGACAACATGTTGCTTATCGGAGCACAAAAGCTGAGGCTGTCGAGCACAGCAAGTGGGATGCGACCATGAAGAGGCGCAGCGTCGTTTCGCCCAGGTGGATTCCTTTCGTGTTCCACGAAGGGAAGACACATGAAGCCACTCGCGACATGTTTTGTGAGTTCGTTTCACTAGGTCGCACGGAAGGTGACCGGACCAAGGTCTCAAGAAGTCTCGGTCTCGGTTTGTACCGGACTAAGTGCGCCATGAAAATAGTACATCTAAAATCATCTAAACATATAGGAAAGGATTCACTGGAAGTACCAGAAGCCGGGATTGCTGGTGTAAGATGCGCATCTCGGATTGTTGTAATTTGATCATCCCAAAATGGTGTTGTTTCTGTTTCTTTAGGGCCTACATAAAGTTAGATTTCCATGTCGACATTCAGATGTGTTTTTCCGTGTTTTTGTTGCTTCTAAAGATCGTCCGGTGTGATCGTTGAGGTGCACCATTTCGACTGCAGCAACGGGCTCCGTTGCCCGGCAACAGGAAAGGCAGGACGGAAAACCGCAGATGTTAAGACTGTCAAGCATACCTGTAGTCTGTTGATAGAAGAAGAAAACCAGCCTGTTGCATGTAGATGCATGTAGTCTGTTAAGACTCTTGATCGTCTGTAGATATTTTCAGAGCTTTTACAATCCATGGTCGATGTGACCCTTGGTGCCCTGTGTAACCTGCACCGAAGAACATGGAGGTCGATGACTGCCAGTCTCCGCATTTGGACAAAGACAAGACAGGACACTCCAAAAGAGGTACTGTTCAATTGTGCTTTCAGCCTTTAGCAAGACGGTTTTCTCAGACTGCGCAGCACATGCGCGGTCATTTATATATAGATTAATTGAAATATTATAGCAAGCCATGTTCAAGCGCATGTATGGAATCTACATTGGGATAGTCAACACAGTTGCACATCAATGAGGCTTGTTTCTGCCGCGATCCTGTCAAGCAAGCTTGATGGTCTTCTTGAGGGTTTCCAGCACAGCAGGGCAGTCGCAAGCGCAAGGCCGCAAGGCACTTCTACCTCTTCGGAAGAAAACACGCATGGCCGAAGATGAGCTGTTCCGGACGTCGAACATATTCTTTTCATATGGCTGTGGATTCTCAAAACCTGGAGCCCGTTTCACCCTGGTGGGTGACCGACCGGTCAGGTGGGAAATACCGGTCAGTCTCTTGGTAGAGCTGATCCACCGACTGACTCTGCAAGACTTCACAAGGTGAACACAGCCAGTTTATGGACCTTCACCTGTAGGGACTCCAGACATGCGGGGCGTAGCCAGTTGGGCTGAGGCAACTGGAGGAACGGCTGGTCACCGCTCAAGAAGAAGTACTGCTGCAAGCGGGAGACGCTCGGAGTGGGAAGCGGTGGAGTTGAGAGCATTGCGATCGATGTGTGCTAGGACCTAAGGAGAGCTTTTTTGGACACTTGATGACAGCTGGTGATGACAACAAGATGTGGCTAAGATCGGCGAGGCTGTTTCTGGCATATTTTCGACCAAAAAAGGTTCCTCAAAGAGTCTTTTTTACAGCGAGGTGCTGCCTTGGGTCAGGCGTCCATTGTCCAAAGTGAGTCTAGAAACAGCTGGTGGTTTTGGTTCGCGGCCCTGTCACGTACGTCGTGGTGGCGTGGTGGGGTGGTAATGACCTGCTTTGTAGCGATGTAAGTATATAAGGATGTATAGTTATATGTACCTCACCGTGTTTTCCTTTGAGTCTTTGTGTATTACAACGTACTTCTTTCAATTACAAATTTGTTTCAATACAACATCCAGGTATATAATGGCCTTCAAGTGGAAGGAAGAACACTTTTCATGAAAGAAACTTGCGTGTTGAGTTACAAAGTGTTGCAAATTAAGAACAAATATAATGAACGAACTTTTGGCTGACCTTCAAGAACACATTCCCGAACTTTTTCTCTCACACTCCAAAAAAATGAGCGTTTCGCTGTAGTGAAACGCTTGACACAAGCATCTTCCTTGGGAAAACGTGGGGATTTTGATGCACCAGCAAAGACACTTCTAAAACAAACCTACTGTAAATACAACAAAGATCAAGAAAGAAGTCCACAGGCAAGAAAAAAACAAAAGAACCAACATATACAGTTGCAGGGAGGCGTCATCGGTCTAAACTTTCATGTTCTTTTCCCTCGCCATGACGGTCAAGTGAGGGAGCGTTTTTTATCGATTTCATGAACACTCGGTGCACCCGAAAACGTGGTTGCCTACTCCGCATCGCCTCCGAGGCACCGCGGCTGCGACGGGACGGCGGGACCGGGACCGAAAGCGTCCGAGCAGCGCGCTGCGAACGGGTACGACATGTGGTGGAACATGCCTTCTGACTTTGGTGGAGGAACCAGCTCTAAACATGTGGGACATGTCCTCATTATCAGGAGTATATAATATATAAGGTATGTTGAAGATGTATGTTCCATCCATGGCGGCTATGACATGTCCATCAATGATGATGCTGTTCAAATTTTGAGGACTGCACCTGCGAATCCCATCGTCTTGCAGATCTTGGTGACATTCTGGAACTCAGTTTGTGCAGGATTTCGACACACCAGATGACTTGAAGACATCACTATAGTCATTCCTGACCTAAACTCGCCTCACAAGATCTTCAGACTCAGACAACAAAATCGTACACATACACGTTCACTCACCTGCATCCTGGATCTATTTTCAAAAGGGTTAACCGTTAGTGGTTTCTAAAGGAAGACTCTTTTCTTCCACCTGTGCCACTGGGGCCGCAGGTGGCACATCGAGAAGAGGAGAGAACGCGGTCCTGTCCGCGTCGACACACCGCAGACGCAGACGACGCGTCGACGAGCGGTTGTGACGCGTCGACGATGCCATGAACACATAACGAATTCACCCGGGGGAAGACCATGTTCCTCAGACCGAGCCACTAGTGTTTTGGGCTTCTCCGCGTGTTTGTCGTTACTTGTTGTTCTCCGCAGAATCGCTGAGACGAGCAGTCACAGACACGGCGGGGCCGACACGACCTCCGTCCTCGGCGGTGCGGCGTCTTCGGATCCCAAGGTACAAGAGACCAGATCTTGGAGGGCGGTAGATGTCTTAGTGTGGTTCTTTCATGTTCTTTCCGGCTAGGGATGTTTAGTGTGAAGGTGTTAGGTTGAGTACAGCAGGAAAAAGAGGTTCTTGGATGTGATTCATCTGCCAGCTTATCCGACCGATGGTCACCGGGAAGCGGGGGAGCTTTGAGGAGATTGGGGTGATCCCAACGTCTTCAAAGGGCAGATTCTGTGGTCGTCTCAACGAAAGAAACGAAAGAAGGAGCTTTTGAAGGCCGTTGAATCCTCTTTTGGGGCAGATGATCATTAAAGCTTCATCCAGATCATGACCATGCCAATCCGGGCGTCATTGGGATCACACTGGTGACCCAAATCAACCAGCGACTGCTACCCCTTTTGAGTTGGTGAAGCTGTAAATCCGTTGTTCCCCTAGTTCCGAAGAAACCGGAATGATTGGTGTTGTCTTTCTGCCTTATATATATATATTATATCAGATTATCATTTGTCTTATTTGTGGTCTGTAATGATTTTCACATGCCGCGACTTAACAGGTCTCCTCTTCGTGAGAGCCATCGCCCCCAAAGATATTTGACTAGCTCTGCCAGGGTGGAGGGTTTTTCATCCCTTGAATCATCAAGGCCAGTGGAACACCGACTGTTTGGTCTTCGGATGTCATAGTGGAACCCACCTCACCATGCAGATTCGGCTACCGGGGGAGTCTCTTGCGGAGGGTGGAGGGTGGAGGGTAAGTTTGGGGGAAGCAGACCAAGACACTTATCCTGGACTCCGTCTACTGAAGCAGACGAAGCATCTTAAAGCTCGTAGGCTTTGGCTCGCCCGGACTGATCAACAAAGTGTTTGAAGGACCCAGCAAAACTCGGCAGTGGTGGAAGTGGTGGATTCATGAAGGTACATGGTTATAACTGTTATAACACCCATAATGGGATCAGATTGGTTGATGAGTCCTGATCAGTCGGCAACACCTTCAACAAAGAGATGCATCAACTGAAAACATTCACACCCTGCAAGGGCCAGGCGCCAGGAGAAAAACATGTATGATGTCACCCTCAGAGGGCCTAGGACTAGGACCCCCTCAAGGGCCTTCGCATGTCCGAAGCCTTTTTTACAGCCTTGCGTGGCCTTCCATGGCTCGCAGCATCCTTCATGACGTCCTACCCCCCGAGCTCTGTCGTGAGCTTTGGCTTCAGCACTTGGCCTGTGCAGTGCCCGGGTACAGGCGCCTTAACTGACGACGGACGACCGATGGGACTGCCCAGAGAATCCATAGGGTTTTGAGGGTCCTATAGGTAAGCATTGGGTATTTGGTGTACATGTAATAACTTAATAGATTTATGGCTGGTACCTATGGAGCCCACCATGTAGATGATTGTTTGACAATCCAGTCCCATGTAGACAATCCATGTAGGGTCAATGAGGTCCCATGGATTGTGGGGGGAGCATTTGGTGTTTTGGGGGATCAAATCCAGCAGTGTTGCAAGTTGCAACCGAAGATATAGATGACACATGATGACACCACCAGTCTTACACAGCACTTGGGTGTGTCTTACACACCCGGAAGATGTGCGACATACCTTTCTTTGGAGAGTCGTTTCCCTACTTTAAACAAGAACGACTGGAGGAGTCAGATTACAAAAGGGATCAAAAGGGATATCAACCAGGTACTCATTGTATCCCCGGACGACAGATAGGTACTATCATGGGAAACAAAATGACTGACGATTCATCAGTAAAGAATATATCTAAAGTCACTATGTCCTTTGGTCTTGCGGAAAGCTGTGTTCAACCGTAAGAGAGAGACCCACATAATCCTTCTCCCATGCGTATCACATCGGTCCTAGTCTTTGACATGGGTTCCAATTATTATACAATAGCTGATGTTCTTTTTCTGGGGAGGTCAAGCCAAGGCTACAAAGTCCGTTTCTGGATGCCAAACACGTGCTCTAAAAACTGGATCCTTGTCCTATAGGAATATCTCTGACCTCCGACAGGGTCCACGACCGACCACGGACCGAGCTGCGCCGAGCTCCAGAGGCCCGGCTGCACGGCGAGCTGTTTGGCCTCGGCGCCCTACTGGGCGTGGCCGTGCTGGCTTCGCGCGCGCCAACTGGCGCAGCGTGCCGCGGAGGACGAGTTCGAGGGATGAACAGTCGTTGGAACTGTCGTGGCCGTGGCCATATTTGGCCGGCCGGCCAGAGTCATCCGTCGCTATGGTTGCGAAAGAGGGGAGAACATCTTATAATAACTATCAGCGATAATTGTTGGGTTTCAATAGGCATCAAGAATCTAAGTTTCTTAGCCTCTCGGATTGTATGAAGCTGTTGGAATGATTCTGAAATCCCTCAGGCTCATCATCATCCGCAACACTGAGGGTTTGCATGCTTTAGGGGAGATGTCCTAGAGTTCTTTGCCGAAGCTTCTTGAATTCATGTGTTCAGGCTCACTTTGGTTACTCCAGGAAAGGCCTTGTCCATGTGCGCCATATTTGCCTACATTGGGGTGGTTGAAAAGGGGTCAATGTAGGCATATCTTCCAGTCCCATGGAGAGTTTGGGCATGGTTGCTGATGAACTTCAACATCCAAAACTCGTTGCCCTCCGGCCCATCGAGCTACGAAATAGATTCATCGAAGAGCTGCAGTGTTAACTTGTGCCTTTTTCCCGGACTGGCGTTCGGTGTAGGGCTCAGAGCCCGCCCTTTTCAGAGTGAAGCTGAGCAGACAGTTCTTCGTCAGGTTTGCGCCTATCCCAGGCACGACCGGGACTGGAACAAATTAAACGGTCTACGGTCTGCAACCAGACCCCCCAGACCAACCGTTCCCCGGACCGATCGGTCGAAATCAGACGTGGTGGACCGGGCGACCGGAGGACTTCTTCGATGACTTTGGGTCGTTATGGCCAGAGACCACCGTGACGGTGGGTTGGTTCCCTGGTGCTGGCTTGCCCGTTCACACTGACAATAGCCAGGCACGGAACGTCTTGATCGATGTAGGGTTTGGGTGTGCAATGGACTTGTTTACAGAACCAACATTTGTGATAGCACCATGCTGATGTTTGGATGGAGCCAAGCCTTTCTTTTTCTGGTAGCACGTTTCTGTTCATCAGGGTTTGGAATCTAACCTATCTCGGCTTTCCTTTGGATAGCCCAACCATGCCCTGGCAGTCAAAGACTATAAAAAGAATGGTTTTTAAGGGAACTGAAAGGAAACTTCCTTTACTCCAGCCGGTCAAAATATAGTCTTTGGACTTCTAGGGCATGGGGTTCCCATGGGCCGATCATGATCTGAACGAAAAGAGGTGACCCCTTGCAGGGATGGTTTTCATCCGCTGTTGGTGCTGGTCTTCTATCTTATCCACCCCATAGTCCAGCCCATCCTTTAGGAAGGTGTATTTGAATCAAAGACTATGTTTTCGGTGGAGAGTTAACAACTGAACTGTTCAATTTTTTTGGAAGCTATTGCATTTGAGCCTCTAATATCTATATAAGGTTCCTTTTCGCTCACTTTTGGCCGCCCCGTTCCTTTTGGGATCGTGCGGGATAACACTTTTTTCAGACAAAACAGACCACCTCCCCTTCCTCAGAGCGTGTCGCTCCGTGACATGTGACCGCACTTCCTTTTGACGATTCAGCGGTTGTTTTCATCGCGCAAGCTGGCTCAAGGACTACCTCTCTCAACGTCATGTCACGGTGGTGGTGTGGCTCAACGAGGTTGACGTGGATTTTCAAGGCCGGCGGAGTTCGTAGTCGGGGGTGCTTTGCCAATTGGAGTCGAAGGGCATCAGTGGTGCTTTTGCGGGGAGGTCCACAAGTAGGAGGGGTGGAATTTATTAACACGTGGTGTCCCAGCCAACCACCACTCAAAGGCAGGTAGCTCAATGTGTGTCTATGAAATGTCCAGGCTTACTTGTTCTGGAAAAGCTAGTACCTGCATGAGGGAGGAACTATAGTTCAACGATCTCCATGCAAAACCCTCTGAGATATATGTTGCCCAGCGACGGGGTTCCGAGTTCCGAGATCCCCTTATCCCAGACACGACGAATGGGACTGCCATGTCGGACTGCCTTCCAAACGGCCAGGAGTGGTGTCAGGGGGGTCTGTCTGGGGCGGCATGCAGTCCCCTGGTCGTCGTGTCTGGGTGATTAATCAAACCGAGCTTGGTTTTGTCCCGCTCTGCCGGAGCTTGAAAACTCATCGTTTGGCATCGTTGGACTGATTTAGGCGACATGTCCAGTGCACGGCGATTCGTTGAAGTGTCCCGCATTTGGACGAATCGGGTCGATTCCATTGACATTCCCATCCGGAGAGCAGCCAGGCGTCGCCGACTGGTTTTGGGTGGTGAATGTAGGCCATATGTACGCCACCATGGATCCTCCGGGATTGAAATCCCACTTACTTATGTAGAAGGACCGTGATCATATCGCCACGGACCGATCGCGAGTTGTAGATCCGTGATGTTTGTCCCGGTTGCGAGCACCCAGGGCATCCAGATACCATAGACGGTCACCAGTGGTTCCAGTTCGACTAAAATCGACCCAAGGAATACATGGTTCCGGGATGCACTGGGATTTGTTTCTTTCGGTCTGATGACAGTTTGTCGGTTTTCCTCATTGACACGGTGTTCAGAAGCGAATCGAGGCGGCCATTTCTTCTTTGGCAGCGAGCCAGCCATCAGGTAGGTGCGGTGGGTGGGTTTCGATGCACACCCCGAAGTCAATTCGTATTTCTATGTTTTTCTTGGATGCGATTCGTTCCCGTGTTTTACTACCTGGACCCTTTAGAAAATGGGACATGACCCGAAGATCAGGTACTGGTACCATCTGGCAGCCCTTGTCTGAGTCGAAGCCGATCTCGATCTGCTTCGACTCGATGGAACCGGAAAACGGAGCCCATCAGATCCGACCAGAGAAGCACTGAGCATCTACCTGCTGCGCTTCCTGTTTCCTGGGTGTCCTGTTTGGTGACCTTCTAGGGGTGGCTGGGGTTGTCCAGCCAGGTCACCCCCGCTGACGGAAGCAGCTGGTTTTTTCGCCTCACATGTCAACTCGACATGTCCGATTCCATGAGGTGATGCCTTTTGAGCCTTTGTGGTCCTCCAGTATCTTTTCACAGGCATCTAGGTGTTGGATTTTTGGCTAGAAGGACGTTGGGGATGCAACCCTTAGGTTCCCATGTCAAAGAGCTGACGAGTGCGCAGAATCCCAGAGATGGGCTTTAAAAGTTCACTGTGCAAACTTCGAAAGATCGGGGTGAACATCAGGGCCCCTTGCCCTCTAAATCTCTAGAATGTCTTTATGAGGTGTGTTTGTGCCACAAATACATTGCAGACAAACTGTGATCATGTTGTCAACTGTGGTCAAGGAGGGGGAAGACGACCTTCGACCACGGCCTTTGGTTGGCATTTGTAAACCCCAACTTGGAACAAACGTGGGGAATAAAGACTGGTCGTGCACCGATGCTCACACCACCTGAGTCGAAAGGCGTCCGTGACAAGCATTGGGCGCAATGCGCGTCGAGACTCACCAGGCTTCAATTCAACTTCAAGTCACCCCATAGCCCCATCCCCACCCACCCCCACCCTCAACCATATTCACAACCATATTCACCATCCCCACCCACCCCATAGCCCCGCACCAGGCCGCAGCAGGGCAGCGCGGCCATCTTCGCGGCTGACGTGCCTCATGGCCTGCAGCCTGTTACCCAGGCAAGGCCTGCCGAAGACGGAGAGCTCGGGGCGAGGATGACCTCTCCAACCAGCTTGATAAGGACAGTCAAACCCATCACGACCCAAGGGATTTCCCTAATTCCAAACATAAATACAAGGTGGGAGAAGGACACTCCAGCTATTCACCGAGTTCAAGTGGTGATGGTGTGATGGGTCTCTTAGAACCCATCGAGGTCAATCTCAAGGCACTGGGATTCTCGGATTAGGCATACATATATACATATCCTGGGAGTCAAAGACTATACAAAGAATGGTCTTTAGGTGAACCAATATAAGGAAGTTCCTTTACTTCAGTCGGTCAAAATATCGTCGATCTGGACTTCTAGGGTATATATGACTTCTTGGGGTTGACAAAAGACCGGTTATTGCATGGTTTGCACAAGCCCCTCATCCGCCAGTGATTTGCTTGCAGCTACTGGAGGATCCTAAACATGCATGACATGAACACACATGAACATAATGAACACGTTGCTTACTTTGACCTGTTTTGCGTGTGAGGCCATACTTGGAGTCTTTGGGTTGGTGATTTTGTTGGTTAAAAAGTGAGCAAAGAAGCATGCAGGTGCGAGTGACATGTTCCCCCCTTGAGTGATATGTTAAATATCGGTTTTCGATGAGAATTCTACGTCACCTGGACTCTGAAGCATCAGTTCGGTGTCCTTTTTTCGACCGCCGAGCTGAACTCGCGCGCCCGCAGGGGCTCCGCATCTCCTTGAATGTGTGGTTCAGTCGGGAGCCCAACGCCTCGGAAGACACCCGGCTGTTGCAGAGACCCTTCAGCTGGGGCACCACGGCACAACGCCTTTGGGGACTGGGACCTCAGGAGGCATGGCCACCAGGCGGAAGCGGTGGGAAGATGGCGGAAGGCGGATGAAGATGGCGGGAACTCGGAGTGACGCTTGGTGAACCCCAGATCAACTGAGTAAGGCAAAGAGGACCAGAAAATGCCACCCTTTGGTGGTCCAAAATGAAGGTATATAGACTGGATCATCTCCTGGCCGTCGGGCAGTAACCCGAGATTCTCTTTCTTCGGGTGAACCGTAAAACAACAAACTCCTGCTACTCGTAGCTCCCCTCCCATCCGCAGGCGATGGCCATGGGAAGCTCTTGAGACACAGCTTGTCCTCGGTGAAAGCGCCGGCACGTGGACATCGACTGGGCCACCGTGGTGTGGATGGGAAGAAGACACCTGGGCGACAGCTGCTAAGGTGCCTCGAGAGCTGTCCGGAGCGGATCTTGAAGGGATGGAATGTAGGGCATGTTCCCGGTGCCTCGAAGACTCCACCAAGCATGGGTTCCTCCCAGAGCTGGGCGGTATAAACCGAACATCAACCACAGAGGGATTGAAATGTGTGTTTGATCATTTGATATTCGGTTGTTTTGTTAATATAGCATCCATTGTATGGAATGTTGTGCAGAGGCACACCGTTCACTTGTGTGTTTGTTGTGTGTGCAGCTTGGAGGAGAAGGTGTGAGATTTACTTGAAAAGCTGTTATGTGTTATTTATAGTTCCAGCAGGGCCTGCTACATTCCTGTTTTGTCAAACATTTCTTCAGTTGAGTATTCCCTTTTTCGTGGTCAATGACTTCTCGTCTCATCAACGAACCTTTTGCAATTCCAACACCACTTGGCAGGTTTGGAAAAAAATGAGGTTCGACTCCAAACCAAGCTTTGGAGATCCGTCCACCATGTTTCCCTTCGCACCAGCAGGTCCCTGGATGTCCCTCGTTCAGATCTGAGGGCTCCGGCGGCTCCGGCGGCACACCCAGGTCGCTTTGCCGCGGTCCATGCCCATCCAGCCCAAAGGATGTGCAGCGGGGAGGATTGATGGTAGCTGCCTTCCTTCGGCTGTTTGGAAGACGGGGAGACTTGGTGATGGCTTGCTGATATATGGGTCATACCAGGGCCCCCTAAGGGCTGGTTAATGGACACCCCTTAACCTCTAAGGAACTAGTATTGTTAATTCACAATATTTGGCCAAAGTGCGTTTGTTGCTACAAGACTTTTCAGGAAGCATCGTGCTCACATGCACCCGTCTGAATGTCTATCTTCCTTCCTGTCCAGCCATTGTCAGATCAAATCTCCTCCCCAATCAGCCTGGCCCACTTGCACTTCCAAACCTTGTCCCACGGATCCGGCATGAAATGCACGGCTGTTTTGAGAGCGTCCCGTGGGCGGAGCTGAGATCCCGTCCACTGGGCCTCCATGTGACTCCTGGTACTCCTGGTACTCATGTGACTCCTGTATCCCCTTAACGATCATGAAGCGGAAAAAAAGCGTCCGGGTTTGTAGAGAAACCATGCCATCCACTTCCATTTCTTGTTGGATAATTGCTGCGCATGAACAAGTAGAAACCACTGGAATTCAGGGCGACCAGTTGTTTGATATTTGTTGATGAAGCACTATCATCCATCCACTATAGTGAATTATCAAGACAGTCCATCAAGATCTAGATATTGATCGGACCATCACATTCAGATCATCTTATCAATACAAGTTCATGCTCAAGGATATACGTTTATGATCAACCCATCTTACCTTATCAGTTCATCTATCCATATCCACATGGATGTGTGGATGGTTCACACCATCATCCCCACTAAGGACAGCGCTGCTGTGGTTCCTGCCTTTGTCGCCTCGTGCGGCGGCGCGAGCGACTGGTGGCCAAACGGCTTGGCCTTTGGCACGACCAGGGCGGCTTGGCGAACTCGGACTCTCAGTCGAACTCGCCAGGGCATTCGATCCTGGTCATTCGATGCACAACCACTACTTCAACATCAGACTTCAGGAAGCTCAGAGAGCTCGCCATGCTTCACAGGTGAAGGTTTTTCCAAACACCATGGGCAGGGCAGCGTCCTGGGCGAGTCCAGCCACCCTGGCGCGCGCTCGCGCGCGCGGGGGAAGTCCCTCTCCGTCTCTTATGCGAGGTCTACTGTCGATGCCACGTTTCAGCCCCGCGAGCTGTGGCTGTGGCTCCCTGGAACGTCCACTACCGGGGCTGCTGCTGAAGCGCCAGGTGGTGAAGAAACAGGAAGAGGTCATCCGTCGAAGCCAGAGGCCAGAGCGAGAGGTGCGAGAGACAGACCAAGCAGTCATGTGGAAGGTTGATCTTTGGAATGAAGCTGTTACACCCAAGTCCAGATGGCATCGATCCCAACGACGACTTGAGTTGACCTGGAACTCAGTTCCAAAGGTTTTTTCGGTCGACGGTTGGTCTTACCGATCGATTCCGAGCGATTCCATGATCGATTCCTTTTGGCCGATTCCGATTCCATGGTTTTCCGTTTTTTCGTTCCGGTTTTGGTCGATTCAGGTTTGTCGCCAAGGGGGATCATGGAATTGACCAGTCCAAAACCCGAGCCATCCACCCCAGCCCCTCCGACCCCCGCACCAACCACTCGAGGCTGCTGCGGCGGCAAAACCAGGCGATGCGCTTTGGACAGCTGCCACACTGGGCCCAGCGCCTGGCACGGAGGTGCCTCGCCCTTCGCTCCTCTGAGCCGACCCGTGGCTGACGAGTCACATGAATCTCTGGAGCATGCGGGATGGAGATCCCTTTTAAAGTAGTTGTAGATGTTGAGCCAGGACACCCAAACTTGAGGATGATCCATGGGGAGTTTCTCATTGTTTTTTTTTTCCCAGGTATTCTCAGGTATACCATCCAGGTATACCATGGATCTCCCTACTGCCGTGCGATTCGACGGACGCGCGGGATCCCGTGGATCTCAGTTCCTCAGCATCCCTCCGCTGACGATCTTCGAGTCTCAACGAGGTGTGCGCCCACCCCGGCGTTCCGTGTGCCATATGACCAGCTCATTGTGCCTCGGTCACATGAGATTGAATCAGCCTCACTCCACGAAATTGATGGCAGGGGAGGGGTTGATGTCATAGATATGATTTCATGTTGTACAATTTAAAGATTGTAGGTTTGGGATGGTTTGGGTATGTTTGGGTTGGGGTTGAGGACCACCCTGTGACCACCTGGGTTTGCTTTGAAGTGCGTGACATGTGTTTTGTTTTTTTGAGAACTCTTAGGATCCAAGACTCAAAATGAGTCAAAAGGATCCATTAGGTCATTGGATGATGGTTCATTCATGTTCATTCACATTTGTTCATATGATGCCCTAATGGATCCATGAGTCATTAGGTCATGTACAATCAAAATTTTTAATGTTTCATATGTGTTCCAATATAGTTCATTCACCATGACTCAATGACCATCCATGACCTATTTTTGTTGCCACTCCTGTGATAAGGTGAATGCCTATGACCCGGGTGAGGCGGGAGCTTTGGGGAGTCGCTTGGGGTTGCTTCTGGAGGCAGCAACTGTTTTTTTGGATTTGCAAACATGTTATTTGAAATTAATTTGATCATTCATGTGTGTTCCCTTGCTTCTTCAATGATGAATGCTAAATGAATGCCATGAGGCTCCGTTCGGTTGTTCATGAAGCCCAAACGCCCAAACGCCCAACACGACGTGCTGGTCAGATGGACCACTAGAACACCGAAGGAGTCGAACCCCCCGCTTCGGCCGCTTCGAGAATCGAACGAAAGCGAAGACGGGGGGAGTTGATCTGAAGCTGAGAGCAGCAGAACAGTTAGAAAGCGTTCTTGTGTTTGTGCGTTGTTTTTGGTTTTGTCTCAGGCACTTGTTCTGCCGAACCAGGTACTAGTACTGTAAAACGTTCTTCAAACGATGTGTTGTTTCCTGCGGAAGTCTCTTGCAATTTTGTTGCGCCAGTGCAGACACCCAAGACATCCAAAGACCCCAGTTCCAAGCATGACAGAAAGCACCTGGCTCTTCTTTTGGCAGCTCCCATCAACCTCGAACGAACTTGACCTCAGATCAGCTCACATCGTCCAATTCCTTTGGTGGGTTTCTTCATCCTTCACGACCTCCGGTCGGGCCCTGCTCCGCTGCTCGGCTGCTCGGTTCCTGCGGGTGAGGGCATCTTGCCGCACATTGACCTCTTAAAGTTCGATCGTCACGTCCTGGGCCTCAGCCTCTGCTCCGAGGCCACGATGATCTTCCGGCGCCTGAGCGGAGGAGGAGAGGAAGACGGAGAGCGGAGCGTTTAGAGTCCCCAAATAGATAGAAACGGTTTTATACATTTTTAGTGGGGATTTACTTTAATTCATGTTAAATTCCAATGTGCTATAGATGTTTAGATATTTGATATTTGGGGGTTGTATAAGGAGATGGAGATCGGGACGTGGAGTTGGGCCGGAGGTTTTGGGGGTTTGGAGAGCCGAAACCCCGTAGTGGCAGGATTCGATGGGAAAAGGGATGATGGATGATGCTCAGTCTCACGGTGGATTTCTTAGAAGCCTTGTTGTACTTTAAGGCCTTCAAAGAAAGAAATCAGCCGGATGCATGTTTAATCAACCCAAACTTCCTAGCCAGGCACCCTGAAATACTAGGATGTTCCCCAGGATGTTGACATCAAGTATAGATCTCGTAGACGTTGACCACAGAACAACCCGGTGTCCGGCACCTGCTTCCGGTGTCCGGCACCGTCGCACGGGCTGGGCGCCGATGATGCGTCGCAGTCAGGCAGATCCGCCCCAGCGCCTTGCCGGTGAAGTCAGGCCACGAGTTTTCGCGGAGTGGACGTGGAGCGCTTGCACCATGTGGGGTGTGTGGAGGTGTGTGAGGTGTGTGAGGTGTGGGCAGGGGGGTGTGCCAGGACCTTTGAAGGGGGGGTGAATGACATCCCTTGACCCCTAAGTATACTATAGGGGCTAGTCATGGACACCCGAAATCCGTGGTGCTGGTGTGGGGGTGTGGAGGTCGGTGGCAGCTTTTGGTGTCACGAACCCAAGCGCATCCAAATGCAAGCACCACTTCGACGTGTCTTTAAGTTTTGCGGGTCGAATGGTTCTGTATCTTGTTCATGATCCTTTGGTTTGGTCTGACCAGTAGGCTGTTTCCAGTCTGATCTCGCGATCCCAGTGTATGCAGTGTGCAGTGGAGGCCACTAAGAACCAAATCCATCCAATTTGTTTTGGAAGACATCAAATCAAAACCATTGTCCCACAAAGCATTTTGAGTGAATCCCGACCTGTGATTCCCCACCTGTAGTCCCACCTGTATATAAATCCAATTAAATCTATAATGTTGTGAACCTAAACAAACATATTATGGTCTTGGAATGACCTTCATATTCTCCAAAACAGACATCACATGACATCACATGACTCATCTAACCCCAGAGCAAAAAGGAACAGACATGAATGACATGAAACGTCTTGTTGACCCAACACTGAAACACCACTCAAACTCCAATATTTCGAGAATTTTGGGTTCCCGAAGAGTCCCACCCCAACGAGAAAGCAAACCAAAAGGCGTCCCTGTTGCGACCCCCCCCTGTTTGTTGCACTGCAGTCGCTTTCTTCCGTGCGCGAACGCCGCGCGCGTGAAGCGTGCGCGCGCGCGGAGGTCAAGAGTGTTGCCTGGAACAGGACACCGACCGGACCGTCCAAGTGCAGCTCAGACCAGGCGACGTCTATGCGCTCAGAGGAGCTGCCAGGCGACCGGGAGGGGCGCAGGCAGCATGGCGCAGCGTCAGATGAGGTTTGGAAGGGAATGGGATCAGTTGAGAGGTGGGCAGCTTGATTGTTTGGCCACCCCATGTTTCAAGCACCTGTCACCTTTTTCTCACTCTGTGCGGCCGGTGATCTTGAATTCCCTTTGATGCATTGTATATTGGTTGGACCTGTAGAAGGTGGCTTCATCTTGCATCAGTTAGAGGTCTGGATTTTCGAGGATGAAGTTGAGTAAGTTGTGCATGAAAGGGTTTGAGTTGTATGGACCCGACAGAGGGTGCTGTGCTCCTTGCTTCCTGGGCATGGCCTGGGTTGGGTTCTCAAAAGGCTTTTCATCTGGCTGTAGGGTAGGCAGAAGATCGAGAAGATCTAACCTTTTGGCCTTCTGCAACCTCAGAATGTGTCGAAAATCCAATCTCAGAGGACGAAGGGGCGCGCTGTTTGGGGCTCCAAGCTGCTATGCCTGTGGTGACCATGGGCCGCAGATTGGCAGAACGGGCCGGCCATGTTGCAGATTGTGGGCCTCTCAGGTGAACGGTTATTGGGCCTCTCAGGTGAGGAGGCACGAGCCATCCTGGAAAGCAGCAAACCTGCGACCTGGCCATATGATTTTGTTATAGAAATACTATACAAAAAGAAACGACAAGAAGTCACAATATTCCAGGACCCTCCGTTTGGGGTGTCTATTTATAGCCCCTTATATAGCCGATAATTAAGGGGTGTCCATGTCTACCACCCCTTGAAGGCCCTGTTGATGGCCCACCTTGTTGGACTTTGAAGCTGTGCGAGGTCGCCGCCAGCTAGATTGATTGCCCAAACACACAGACAAAAGATGACAAAGACATATATGTTTGAGTTATTTTGTGTTTGTGTGTTTTTCTAGCAAGGCTTTCCTGGGATAGCTTGGGGATTGTGCTCTCAATCTGTTGTTTCCTCCAGCGTGCCAGCTGTACCTTAGCCTGGTGCTTCTTGGCTAGTCCGACGACCGACCGAGTCAGGTGAAGGCATTAAAAGCCTTGCTCGAAGATCAACTTGGGTACTCCAGGTTTCGGCAGAGACTCTTGCAGGAAAGTGCCGAGCTACATGATGATGCTCCCATTGAGTCTCTGCCGTTGACTTTGCAGTTGGTCATCATGAACTTCCAACCCCCAGATGAGGTCAGGGACCACTTCTTCCTGAATCTCTGTGCGAGGAATTTGTCGCAGGAGGTTGAAGGTCTGCTTCAGACGTTGCAAGACCCAAACACTCGTGTGGCAGAATCTGACCGAACAGCCTTGCACGTGGCTGCAAAGCATGGCCACTTTGAGGTGCTTCGATTGCTCCTTGAGGCTTGTGCTGACAAAGATGCAAAGGAGCAAGAGGGCACAACAGCCTTGCATTGGGCCGCTGGGAACATTCACTTGGAAGCGCTGCGATTGTTGCTGGAGAGTGGTGTTGACAAAGATGCTGCAGAGGTAGATGGCACAACAGCCCTCCATAGGGCAGCCAGGAAGGGTGACTTGGAAGTAGTTCGATTGCTGCTGGAGGCTCGGGTTGACAAAGAGGCCACAGCACGAGGTGGCAGAACAGCCTTGCATGAAGCAGCCGAGAACAGCAACTTTGAAGTGGTGCGATTGCTGCTGGCGAGTGGTGCTGGCACAGATCCTGCAGAGAAAGATGGAGCAACAGCCTTGCACTTTGCAGTCTCTGCTGGTGGACTGGAAGTTATTCGGTTGTTGCTAGAAGCAGGGGCCGACAAAGATGCAAAGGAGCAAGATGGTACAACGGCCTTGCATTTGGCAGCAGTCTCTGATGGTGGACCTGAAGTTGTTCGATTGCTGCTCAAAGCTGGGGCTGACAAAGATGCCACCGCACGAGGTGGCAGAACAGCCTTGCATGAAGCAGCTTGGAAGGGTTGCTTCGAAGTGGTGCGATTGCTGCTGGAAAGCGGTGCTGACAAAGATGCTGCAGAGGCAGATGGCACAACAGCCCTGCATGGGGCAGCCCGGAATGGTTTCTTGGAAGTGGTTCGATTGCTTCTGCAGGCTCGAGCTGACAAAGATGCCACCAGGCAAGGTGGAAGGTCAGCCTTGAACGAAGCAGCGGGGAATAGTCACTTTGAAGTTCTCCAATTGCTGCTGGATGGAGAGTGAGCGATCAGACGCTACGAACGGAGCATTTCGGGCATCGCTACGAACGGAGCATTTCGGGCATCGCTGCGAACGTAGCTCCTGGCCTTACTACGAACGGAGCGATCGGATGCTGCGAACGGAGCGATGTTGGCACTGCTGGCACGCCGGGAGCCCAGGATCCGCCGGACACGAATTCCGGAGATCAGGAGACGACGATCCGGCGCTCCCAGCGAGCCCAGGGAGCCAAGAACCGGAGACGCCCCGGGGCGAGCAGGGCTGCGAAGGATAAGACGCATGTTTGACATGGACGTGCTTGTGGAATCTTCCAGAGGGTTTCGTCACGTTTGCTCACTCTCATCCTTGGTCTTGAGAAGTTTTGCCGCCATGATCCCAAAGATTTCACTGGCTTTAAGGCCGCAAGTGAAGCCACGGCCGCTGGCAGCCTGGACTGGTGATTGAAGTGGTTCGATTGTTTCTGGAGGCTCGGGTTGACATAGACGAACAACCTCACGCGAAGTCACAGAACCACCGAAAAGAGGAAAAAGCAGGGTTGCGGGTTGCGAGGTTGTGAGGTCAAGCGGTGAAATTGCTGCTGAAGAAAAGAAGCGCGCTGAGCCCACACCACGGAGGTGTCAAAAACAAATTGCAGGTATTGACAGTTGAAAGCGTTTGAAAGCCGAGCCGTCAGAAATACCTGCAATCTCCTGCAATATTGCTCACACCTCCAGGTATTTTTAAATACCTGTTGTTCACACCTCCGTTGTTCCTTCAGCCGTGTTCGAAACGGAATCACTCCGATGTCCGATCCCATGCTCCGCGGACATCCTCGCTGTTCGCCGTTTTGGGATGAGCGGAGAGAACACGAAAGCCGTCGGTGGCTCCTGTTTGGGATCATGTGTGATCCCCACGTAAGCTGTTCCTAAGCTGCAAAAAGCGCAGTTCCAATCAAAGTACCTGGGTGATATACAGCGTTTTCAGTGGTTTGATGGCACAAGTTACCCCAAGTTTGGTGGTTTAGGTGGTTATATGGACCTATATGGCGTATATGGACCCCGATATTCAAGACATCTTGGGGTGCCAGTGCCATCTACTCTCAATCCGCTATACCTGTTTGGCCCATGCTTGTCATGTTGATCCTTTTCTCTTGGAAGGCGAACGAGGAGACAAACTGCTGTCACCTGTGGTCCACGCCTGTGGTTCTGGTATGTTCTGGACGAGGATACTCTTCCAAAGGCCTCATGTTTACTTCAGGTCAGAAAAGTGAAGTCAAATGTTTCATGATGTTTCGTATATCCCTCGTAGCCAATGTGCCCACATTGGCCCAGGGTCCCAGTTTGCTTCCATTACTTGAACATTGATAGCTGTGACATTAAGATGACCCGTCATGTTCCATCATTGTTGATTTGAGCTGTTTCACCAAATTTGTCGTTTATAGCACGTTTTAAAAGGTCACACACTTAAGATATCTTAAGATTACCTTATATTACCTTGAGAAGGACATCATGTATGTCACACGAAAACAAGTTGTTCAAAGACCACTTACCATTTGGGAGCTAGGACCACCACTCACCATCTGCGAGGTCAATCTAGGTCTCTACCTTTAACAGTTTCACATACCCCTGGCCAACGCGATGTTTGGGATCTGTTCTACCCTCACGTTGGGCTTTGTTCCGCTTCACCAGCGCCCAGATGTCTCGGTGGGTGGCCATGCCAGGTACCAATGGACTCATGAGATCTCTCCCGTCACTCAACGTCGCATCAGCAGGGTCCCCAGCATGGATGTCGGTGGTTTTTTTCGGCCTGAGGATGGAAAGCAATGAGAAGAGTCCTGGATAAGGACTGACCTGGATCCCGAACTACACCCTGACCTGATGGAGTAGTGATTATCTATGTGGTGATTCACTTCTCACATCACTAATCCAGGCACTTTCTTCCATGTCGTGGGGTTGCCAAGATCAGATCTGAACAAGCAGAAAGACTCGGTGATCTCACCAAAATGGGGGGCATATGGGGGGCACCAGGTCTGTTGATTTCGCTTCAGCTTTTGCATGTGGATGCAATCCCGCTTCCTTGGCGTTTGCCCAAGCTCCGCGCTCCGCTCGTGGTGTGTCTCATGGCCCGTTCAAGACGATCGTGGCTGCTGGCCCTTGGGGCTCTTGGGGCACTCTGGGCTGCCGCACCAGACCCCACATTTACGTGGCGCGGTGCAATGCGACGCGCTGCGTTGTGGGGCGAAAACGGGTTGATTGCAGGGCCAGATCACGTGGTGAGAGTATTGCACCAGCAATTCAGCACTTCTTCCAAAATGGCTGTTCGGTCTGTGACTGCTTGGCTTTTCCAGAAGTGAAACCAATCCATCGACGAACGCAACGGTGCTGCCACCTGCAGCTCTTGTCGTCTCGTCAACGTCCCATCCGGTGCGGAAGGGGTCGATCCGCAGGGAAGGGGTCGATTCCAAGCTGTTTAGGCGGACATATGGAAGGTAGGACACGTCCAGAAAAACGATGAGGTCAAGTTCTTCAGTTTGTCTTTCATTGCCTCAGGACATCTACTGTAACTTGGTGAACTGGAAAGATGTTGTTGTTTTGTTGAGAGGGGCCCTGCTACTTTGTTTTGGACTAGACGATCAAGTTAGAAGGTGGCCCGTTTCTTTGTGTTCAGCATGTTCTACGGGTACATTCTTCTGGGTTACTGTGTTCCTGAGTGATCTCTAGTAGTTTTAGGAGGTCGAGACATGGATGATCCCTGCAGAGACGCCGAACAAACCGGATCACCGCCACCAGACATGCTTCCTTTGAGGCCGCCAGTTGCTCATGAGGAGCCGCTCCCCTTTCCGGTCTCCAGAAGCCTCTCAGTGCTCTTGGGCTTGGGGATCCTGAGCTCATCAGCGACGCCGGTGCGGAGTAGTAGTTAGTACTTAGTGGCAAGTAGTAAGGTAGTAGGTAGTAGGTAGCAGGTAGCAGGTAGTAGGTAGTTCGTAGTAGGTAGTAGGTAGTAGGTAGTTAGTAGTAGGTAGTTCTTAAATGTTATTATTATTATTAGTAGTAGTAATTTTTGTATATTTTTGTAGTAGTAGTAGTAGTAGTAGTAGTAGTAGTAGTAGTAGTAGTAGTAGTAGTAGT
>CAXAMN010029083.1:362482-390943 GCA_963970005.1 Durusdinium trenchii | reverse complement strand
GTAGTAGTAGTAGTAGTAGTAGTAGTAGTAGTAGTAGTAGTAGTAGTTTTTTTGGGAGATATTCTTTTTGAACTTAAACATCGTGTGTGTTTGCTGTCGTTTTTTGCGGGCCCAAGGGCCGCACGTCTGAGGATCGTGATTCTTTGGGAATGCTTTTGCACCATCTTTCCGTCGGTCCAGCCGACCATCCTCACGGAGCTCTGGAGTTCTCTCTGTTCGAAGACAAGTGAAGCGGCGAACCCGAGGAAGTTGATCAAGCACAAGAGCACCGTGGGGAGTAGCTTGCTGATCAAGCTTTTCAAGGAGTTGGAATGATTTTTCAAGGGTCTTGCAACGTAACAGGTGTGGGCGACGATGGGGCGAGTAGATCAATGTGTTTGATCAGCACGATGAAGTAATTTTTTTCATCTGCAGATGGCGTGTGAAAACCGCTGTGTGTCGATCAACTCTCTCTTTTTGTTGCCTCCTTGACATTCTCAACTGTCGCGAACAATGTGGGACACCTCACAACTTTGGGACTGCTGGTGGTTTTCGCCACTGAGGCCTGATGTCCGAGCAATCGAAACAGCTCCCCAGATGCAAGCGACGCTATGCGACGCTGATCCATGGAGCACCCGGTTTTCCACTTTCGAAACGCCTTTACTTTGGAACGCCTGGCGTTCCGAAAGAATGAAAAAGCAAAAAGGATATCAACCCTATAGGGCACCAACCATATCCACCCCAAACCCACTCCAACCACTGACCACCTTCTCAGGAACCTTAGGGAAACGGACTGCAGCAAGACTGACCGTTTGGTTCCCCGTCACATCTTGGTTCTTGCAGTTCGGGAGGCTTTGCCGCTCACTCGGCGGGACAGTCAGTGGTGTCTCCACGTGTTGCGTCAAACCTTGGAAGCTCGATGATTGCAGCAACTTCCAAGCTCGGTGGTTTTTGGGACACCGAAGAGATCACCGAAAAAGAGGCTATTTATAGACACCTCTTGGAAGCTCGATGATTGAGTGCTCTATATGAATGCTCTACGATTCGGAGGTTTGGACCATGTTTCGCTGGAGGTTTGGAGGGAACTACTTTTTCCACAACGAGGCCCTACAGGTCCAGTCTGACGCAGGTCCAAACCTGTGTCCTTTGACCTTAAGAGTATAGTGTTATGATGAACTCCATGCAGTACAATGAGGTCAGTTCCTGACCTGCAGTTATAGGGGAGTAGTTCATCTTCGACTTCGCTTCGCCAAAGACAGACATTGGACGTCTCCCCCAAACGAAAGCTGTCCGAGCCCTCCGAGCTGTTACGCCCGTCCGCTCGCTGTGCTGCGCGCTTCGCTCAGGTTCAGTTCCACACCCAACGTGGCTTCCATGGGCTGGAGGGTACGACCGGGAACCGAAGACCGAGAGACGCGTGGAGGGAGAAGACGGCGGGTGGAGCTATAAGTATATGTCATCTTGAAGGACCAAGGACCAAGGAGGATTGGTGAGGAGTCTCAAGAGTTAGCTGTTTTGAGGTCGCAAACAGGGGGCAACTCAGGTGTTGGACCTTTTTGACACAGCTTTTCCTTGTCCCTGGCGTAGCTTCGATCCGGTCAAGCAGCCAAGCGATGCATGTGAACATTGATCTGAAGCACCAGAGTCGTAACTGATGCATTAACTTGCCTGCATGCTCACAGCATACCATCTCAATTCACATTTCCGAGTCGGTTTTGTAATGTATATATTATGAAAAGCTAGAATAAGCTCTCATCCCAAGCACGAACACGTCCAATCAGCGTCGGGATCAGCCTCCAGAAATCCAGGCAGAGCAGGAGAAGTCGACCTTGATCAAGGCGAAGGACTTCGTGCCCAAGGACAGGCTGAGACACGGAGATTCCTACGGTGAATTTCACCACCACTGCAGGTTTGAGACGTCCAGGTGAGCCTAAAATCAACGTCAAGACCCAACCACCAGCTTCAAAGTGACCTTTTGAGTCGGTTCCTTTTCGTGACACCAGGAGGCTTGTTCGTGACCGAACCATGTTATCAAGTTCGGTCACGAAGAACCAACCAGTCGTCCATCTGTGGTCGGGTGCGTGTTGCAACACCGGTCGGGTACAGTGGTGTTTGTGGTCCAAGCTGCGACCTGTGGTCGCGCCAGTGGTCCAACCTGCGTTGTTCTATGAAGCATAGCGCTCATTCAGAATCGCTCATTCAGAATGAGCGCCTGGTCAGATGAAGACACCGGCGGATTTTCGCGCTCGAAACTGAAGAGGGAGACCCCCACAGATCTCCTTGAAGACGGGGAAAATAGACCAAAACCTTCCAAAACCATCCAAATCCCATTGGGCCAGGTGGACGTGGACGCGAACTTATCACGAATCCATGTCGGACCACGGGGACGTCGAATCGAGGGCTCCGAGCGAGGTTGATCCATTTGACCTCACGAAATCTTACGCCCTTCACGGAGGCGCAAAGGGATACCCAAAACATCCTCGATATTAAGCCTACAGAATGCAGGGGGTTAAGCAGGGACCCCGACCCCTCCACCTGAATATCAACAGGGTTCCGACGCCCATGTTGTGTTTGTTCTTGCTGCTGCTGCTGCTGCTGCTGGTGCTGGTGCTGTTGCTGTTGCTGTTGCTGTTGGTGTTGTTGTTAGAGTTGTCCATTGTCCATCCATCAATAGTCAAAGATCAACCGTTCAACCCCTGCCAAGGAGAAAGGGTCTGTAATCTTCTTTGCCACTTGGCGCACATTTTCTCACGTTCATCCGTAATCGAATTGAAGACATGCGGTCGACTGTGGGGCAGATTCTCCTTCAATAACCATTGGAAGTTTTCTCACAAGATGTGAATGTTGTGCCCAAATCTCAGTTCGATTTGTGTTTTGAACCATTTTGAGCCAAACTCACGTGCTACAAGTATCTCCACCTCCACTTCTGGACTCTTGCTCAATAAAACAACATTTGCTCAATAGTATATCGGCGATATTGGTCTTCTTTTGAACATATCAAGAGTCTACATCACTTTCTCCACCCCAAACCACCGGTGACACGACCCACCACAAACAACGGTCCACCGGTCCAAGGCCAACCACACGGTCACCGCGCAGCCGGGTCCAAACGCTGTGGCCAAGATCGTGCTGCTGCGAGTGGGTCACGTGGACCGTGGAGAGGGGAAAGTCAAGTGGAGACGTCTCAGGCTAGGCATAATCCATGCATCTTCTTTTCCGTGCTATCAGGAGCATCTCGAAGTTTCTCTGGAAGTCAAAGATGTTAAGAATTGTCTTTGGATGACCCGAAAAGGACTCTCCTTTAATTACTTGGGTAGAACCAAACATAGTTTTTGGACTTCAGGATGCTATAGGAGGAGGCAAAAGGCATCCCCTAAATTCGTTGGACTGCAGGGTAAAAGATGCAGAGTGAGCATTCCAAAAAGTGTTTTTGTTCAGCCTCGAAGCATTTTGCCAGGAAGAGTTGGTCCATGTCAAATTTCTATGCGCCTTTGGTTGACATATCTAGTGAAGCTGAAACAGTTGCACAAGACCCTGGCACACAGCAAAAGTGGGCAAAAGTTCCACGTTAGAAGTTCCACAGGCTGTCTCCTGTCTCCTTTCCGGACCTGATAGGTGGTGTGCGATGTCACCCGGTCGATCAGTTCGATGTCACCAGGTCGACCAAATCGGCTTGCTATCACTTAAACTGATTGGTCACCTAATTGGCTTGCCAATCCATCACGGTCAGGTCGATCCATCACGAAAACGCTGATTTCTGTGGCCGCATCCATCTCCCGAGCCCATCCGCATCTGAAGCTCCGGTTCATGTCGCGTCGCCGTTCTCGTTCTCCCGTTCGGCGTTCGAGGTGACGTGTCCGCAGAGGTGTCTGTGGAGCTGCAGAGCATGGACGGCACCGCCAACGCGGGGAGGAAGTACCGAGCCTTGAGCTGCTTGGGCCGGCGCAGGGGCGGGGGCGGTCTAGGGTGGGACCGGACGTCGGAGCCGGTCGGTTTTGTCAGAGCATGGGAAGAGGATGGTCGGATCCTGAGAGGTGAGAAGGATCCTGAGAGGTGAGAGGTGAGACCTTTTGGATGGGTTGGTGTTGGGGGGTGGTTTGGCTCATGCAGAGAAACTTTTGCAGGAACGGAAGGGGACGTGACACTGACCTGGCTTGATTAACCAGTTATAGTCATAATGCTCCTCCTCCCCCTCTTCCTCCGCCTCCTGATACAATTCAAACATGCTTATTTTAAATTAGTCGACAAGCTCCTTCTGCATCTCCTTTCTTAGGGTCGTCAGAGGTGATCATGCATTTTACATGCCGTTGGAAGTGTTTCTAGGGTTAGACCTTCCAAGAGTGTCCGGAACTAAAATCACAGCGGATCCTGGTATGTCAGATTCTACTTCCTGATTTCGAACTCCCCAGATTCCCCATTGACAGATCTCTATGGATCCCATTGGCTTCTCCCATGCTTGACCCTGGATCCTGCGAGGTCAGCGCGTGGTCTTCCAGCCCAACGTCCGCATCGCCTCCTGCTCGGTGGAACTCATCGAGCACTACGCGGCGCACCTGGGCGTCCCAAGCGAAGCCGGTCACATCAGGGGGGAGTCGAGCGAGTGGAAGTTGGTGAAGCTGGTGAAGGCATCAAAAGGCACCGGTGAAGAGTGGTGAAGCCTGACACCTGGTGCCGTGGCACTGCCCCCACTTCTAAAACTTTTTTTTGAGTTAGGCATGAAGTCAGGCTATGTATGTTGGGGCACTGAAAGACACTGGGTCCTGAATATGGATGAGGAACAACCAACTGATGTTGAAGTTTGATCGACACATATCGATGCACTGCCCCACAAGAAATCAGTATTGACAGCACTGTCAAGATTAACATCATTTACCCTGCTGACCTCTTAACACCTCTGGTCTTTCCTAAGGTAGAGTTCCTCTTCCCTCGCAGTGAACAGCCACAACCAGTGATCACCGTCGCTGGGGTTTTCCTCCGATCGTCGGCTCACGGCACCGGCGGGGCAAAGGACCCGCGTGGCGCGCGGCGCGTCGCCGAGGACCCGCAGCTTCTTCGTGATTCACACGCATGGCATCGAGGGCAACGCCACCATGGGGGGCTGTAGCTTCGTTCGCGTCCGGCTGCTGCCCACGGGCGCATGGCCAAAGGGAGCGCATGAAGATGACGTGCAGCTGCCATGGATTGAAGTAGGGCGGTTTGCAACAGACGGCTTTGTCTCGACAATCCATGTATTTTAGCTGTTCTTTCATTGATTCATCCACCAAAACGCTCCAGGCTTGGCTGTGAGATGTAACGATTGTAACCGAAGCACCTTCCGGGGGAGGAACCGAAGCACCAGACTAGCTCGAAACTACATGGTACCAGGCGGGGGCCACAAACCATCAAAAACCGGGTTACTCCCTAGCAAACCACATGCAGCAAACAGAGGTTTTTGATGGTTTTTGTATATGTTAAAACCTTCTTTTATGGCCTTTGAATCTTTTCCATGAAGCCATCGGGTCCCGTCCGCTCCCGGTTCCAGTTCCGCTCGTCCGCGGGTCTTCACCGCGCCTTGGGGCCAGGTCGGACAGCTCGTGGAGAGTGATAAGGTGATGCACTGGCGCTTGGTCTTTGCGTTCAGTCACGAGCTCTTTCGGCGACGAGGATGTGCCTGGATGATGGGATGGGATGGAGAATAGGTGCTGGAGGCCATTGACACTTGCTTGGGGGTGAGTTTGTGGAGGTTGGATGGGTAGGAGGTTCGTATGGATGGATATGGAAGGTTTTGTTGTGAGATGAGTTGGATTTGCTAGGGTAGCTGCTGCGGAGGGCGAGAGTTGAAAGAGCTGTGAGGCTGGAGCTGGTGAGAGCATGATTGGACCCAACACCTAGAAACTTCACCAATCCCTCTTATTTTTCGGACCTGACCCACTCTCATCTTTAACCGGCTCCAATTTGGGCTCAACCGCAAGTGTCACCATGATTCTATCATCGCGTGGCCTAAGGGAAACTCTGGCACATGATTCTTGCGATGATCTGGCTGACCTTTCACAAAGTGGTGCTCAACACCCTTCTTCTGAACTATGCGTTGCCCCTTGGCCAGGTATGAGCCCAGTCAGCCCTGAAACTGGGTATGACACCGGTCCGATATTTGAAGGACATGCATTGGAGCCTTCAAGATGGGTCAATGATTGTTTTTTTGCTATAGAGTTTTTTTTGTTTTAACTATGATTTTCCCTATAGTTAAATCCCCTTCTGATGCATATTCTATATTTTTGCAGGTTCCTTAAGCAAATCAAAAATGATGATCGAATACTGTACCCGGAGGGACTGTTTTCCCCAGATAGTGAGAGCAGGTGCCCGCAAATAACTTCTGCTATTTGGGTCTATGCTGGTGTAATGTGTTGCTCTTCCACGCGCTTCTGCTTGTGACTCCGGGCGTACCCTCAACTCCCAAAGGAACAAAGGTGAGGCATTTTTCAGACAGTTGGGGAAGAAAGGTCCATGTTGTTTGGTGATTGCAGCAGATTGCTGCAAGTGAGAAGAGAAGACATGTGACATCATGTGACCTATTTTAGGAAACATGTGTTAAGTTTTATAGTATATCATCAATAAGTATTATGGATATTTATAGACTAATAACCGCTCTTTCAGGCGATGATCTTCTCCCTCTCCACCCAAATCTGACTCTTCTCATCCAGACTCCATCCCTATCAAGCCAAAGACTCGTGTGCTTTCCCATCCCACGCCCCGATGCCCCCGACGCGTGCCTACGACTTCTGCCAGGTACGACTTCTGCCTCACCAGCACTCACTTGGCCACGGCCATGGGTCGCTTTCCCTTCATCGCCCTGGCGAAGCTGCTTCTCGTGTGCTGCGACCGCCTGGCGGATCACATCAAGGGAACCTCCGGCGGGGCAGGTGGGGGCGAAGTTCGATCGATCGCGCGGGCGGTGACAACGGTTGGGGGTTGGCGGGGGTTGGGGGGGGTTCGTTGGCTTTTGCGGCTGGAGCACTTGGATGGGTCTTGGCACATGCTGCGTCCTGAGATCCAACGCATGGAGCATTCCATGCCTCTCTGCTGGACTTGGTTGGGCGAAACGAAGAGCACGAATGCTATGCGGTGGAACTGGATGTCACAACACGAGGAATGTTACTTCAATGACTTCAAGCAGAAAATACATGACCATGAACATGCGAAAAGAACCATGCAGGGGTGAAACAATGTGTACGAAGCCCATGCCACACGAACATACCAAGCACCATCAAGCACCCAAATCCCCCTGCCGCTGCCTATATACCCAGACCATGGGGATCATAGACCCTGCAACAGCATATGTTTGATTCGGTCAAGGTCAGCGCTCGGATCAAAGTGACTTTGAGGGATGTTTCACTTCATGTCCATCCAATCTACCTTCATCATGAATGGTTAATCTTTTTTGTAGGGGGTGGTTGGGACATGTTGGGGCATGCTCTGGGGCCCCAAAACAGACGAAATCGAGGATTCCTGTTGTTTTTGAATGGCCTGCGCCTTCGTCAGGTGGAGCCACCGCGTATTTGCAGGAGGTCTTGACGCATGGACCTGATGAGAAACCTCGAAAAACCCACCCGTCCTTCACGAGTCGCCACGGTCGCCGTTCACCGCGTCGCTGTCGGTGCTCCGGTGCGAAGCGTTTCTCGGTGGCTGTGGTGGAACCCGGTCGTGAAGGACACGTGCACAGACTGGTCACATGCGTTTTGTTATCCAACAGCTTGGAGGACCAGAGAAGGCAGTGGCAGGTCATGAGATTTGATGGAATGAGTTTGCAATACCCGAGAGGAGAAAATCCTGGGGGTGGAGTTTCTGACCAAAACATTTCAGCATAGCTTAACATACTATAGTGAGATCTATCACTTTCTTTGTTGATCATGGAGATGTCACCAGAATCTTAGGCCTTAAGCTTTGTTTCTCCAGCTGGGTGTGTTTTTATGGCTTGTTTGCGGTGCTTTTTCCTTGAAGCTGCTGGAGTGAGGATCCATCGATATCTACAGATGGCAGATGACACGGTGGAGATTTAGCGGCATGGACGGAGACAGATGGAATCGTTGTTCGGCGATTGGACTCGTTCAACTGGACTCCACAGCACAGCTTAGAGTGGATGCGCTCGATCACCAGGGTCCTCAAGTATTTCTGGTAACAGGTGATCGACACTGATAGGCTCAACCAGGCAATGGCGCTGTAAACAAAAGAGCCGCCAAGGCGCTGCCTGTTCAATCGTCAGGTCAATCCAGGATGCCACAGGAAGGTTTCAGGTTGATGCGTTGGCATGTAAAAAGCTCCTTGACCGTTGCTTTTACATGGACACTGCTTTACTGTTTACTTTCTACATGTTTCAACCAAAGCTTCCCAAACAGCCATGGCTCAAGATTCAATCGTCCAACTACAGGAAAAGGATCAAACTCACAAAATGCCTTGATGACAGCAGGGAGATCATGGAGAACCATTCACTGCTGACATGCTCAAATACATCCAGAGAACAACGCCAGCGGTGTCTACAACTTGCATCAAGAAAATCAAGAAAAGCTAAAAAAATCAAGCCAAACATCTCGGGTCACAAATCTTCAATGCAGAAAGAGACTCAAGTAAACAAGCTCAAGTCACAAATCCTCAGGTATCCTCAGGCATTTAGTTTGTCACACATCCTCAGGTATTCAATGCATAAGACTCAATCAATCAAAAATCATCACGTCACACACCCTCAGGAACTCAACAAATCTCAGATAACATGGGATCACACATAGTTCACATCCATGTCCAGTGTGCTCCTGACGACTGTCAGCAACACACAGAACATGTTCCGTCGTGTGCTCTCTTTTCCAGCGACACACGTGAGTGAAACATGTAGACGGTCAGGTGATGTAAATGGTCCAATCATCCAATCTCAACGGAACAATGCGAAATGACCTACCCTAGGGATCCAAGTACCTTCTCAGAAGGTGATTGGAGACACTCTTATGTGGGTTTTGAGGGTCCAAGTACCTTCTGAGGAGGTACTTGGATCCCTAGGGCTAGGGCTCATTTGACCGGTTGTCCACCGAAAGTTTCGGTGGACAATCCGAAGTGTGACGACCATTTGGACCTTGTCTCGGCTGACCCCAAAAAGCAAGTGCATTGGCTGCGACGGATCTTTGCCCAAATTTAATTTAAGTTGAGGTTCCTAGAGGGTTCAACTTGGAATTGGTCAATGAGTTGAATTACAAAAAAGAAAAAACCCGCCCTTTGGAGAGTCATTCAAGAGTTGATATAATTCTTCCGGTGATATAAATTCCAAGGCCCTTTGGAAGAAGTTATATCACCCAGATGTCAACGCTTCGCCGCCCTGACATCTCGTGATGGCCCTGACATCTCGTGACCACGCCAGAAGTGTCCAAGGAGATCCATTGACATCCATTTGTTTTCATCTCTTCGCCATGTCAGACATGGGGGGCAGGTCCCCCGGCGGTCCCCCGGTGGGCGACCCGTTGGGTCGGAGAGCCTTTGGATCCAAGGCCACACACGTACTCCCACCCCGCCACTCCGACCGAATTCTTCACCGGTGTCCACTTGTCGCTGACACTCGATCTCCTTTTCACCGGTGTCCCCACAAAAGAAAGCGTGCCCCCAACCGCTGCGGTGCTGAGGCCCTTTGAATCCATTTTTGCCCATGCACCACCGTATGACTTCTACCCAGTCTTCTACAGGGTGGGCGAAGCCTCCATCAGATTCCTGTTTGTTCGCCTCATTGTTGATCGCTACACAGCTCAGCCGACGGCGGAAGACGGCGGGCGGATGAATCATTACAGCCCATGCTGAACTCGTTGGTTGAGGAATATGTTGGTCAATTATGGTCAAATGGTTGTTTCGGTGGTGCACTATGAAGAGGTTGCTGATAGTTGATTTGGCAGTTGCAGATCTCAGGACATGGGGAAATTTCTACATTTGCTGTCCGAAGTGGCACCCGACAGCGTGGCGCATGGATACACCACAGCACCTCGGTCCTGCCGTCGGATCAGAGGAACAGCTGCGGATCTGAACAGGGCAAAGCAGCCGATTTTCGGCTCGCTTCATTTTCTTTGGCCGATCTGTTTTAGGATCGACGTCGGGCTTAGGGGGCGGGGCAAGCTGTTTAACTGAGGTCTACCAATTGGTGGATTGTGTGGTGTCCATGGCCTTATCGATCTTTATGGCCTTCATCGTCCCTATGCTGAAAGGCCAACCGCCCTCCTTCCAGTCCTTGCAACCCGTGATGTGGATCCTTGTGCCCTGGGAGTGAAAACATGACTTTTGCGAGCGCGCGTCCTTGCGTGCGGCATGGGGAGGTTCCTGGGATCGGGTCGTGGTGTTTGGTTTTGCAGTTCTTTGGATATGTTTTTTTTGGAATTGATGGGGTCCAGGCCAGGTGGTTGTTTCGGTTTGTGTCGTTTCCAACTGATGTCAGGGTGATTCGCTTCGTTTACTGGGGATGAGCACTCAGGCTTTTCAAACCAGGCATTGCCAGTGGAGAAGTGAAGCATACAGGTACCACTTGTTGGAAGACCAAGGTGTGTGCAATCATTGAGACAATGCAATTGTCTTCACTAGTCTTCACCCAGGGTTTGCAGCCGTAATTGGATCACTTCTAGGAGACTGAGCCTGAATGTTGTGGGTGCAGCCATATAGGGAGTATTTGTTGCTGGGTATGCGGAACATATATGTTCTTTGCTCGTTTTGACAGTCCAGGTTCTTGGAGTGGTCACTTCGAAAGAAATAGGTGAAATCCTCCAAAAGATTGCACCAGCAACGAGGCTTTACGCATTGCTAATTGCTTCATAGAGGACATACCTTAGAAATGGATTGCCAGGTCACATAGGCGCTGGTCAGTTGGTCGATGCCCATGTGGGGTGACCAGTTTGTTGATCCAACCAGGATTCCGCCAACATTGGCTCCGTGGGTCATGATTCATTCATCCAGTTGTCTATCCATGACGAATCGACGAATACCAGTATGTTGACCTGTTCGTATCGTATCAGAAACTGAATTTGTCCCCAAAATTCTTTGCACATGTGGCATCGCCCCATCCTCACACCATGCATGCATTCAGCCACAAAATAGCATCGCCGCATCGCCTGTTGCGGGTTGGCTCCCCGTGAGGTTCCTTTGTACTGCGCCTTCTTCATCGGTTTTTGGCTCCGTCTCTGGGCTGAGATTGGTGCCATTTGGATCCATATGTGGTATGAGAATAACATGGTAAAGGCACTTGGAGTCTGAAGCAGCAGTTACTTACTTGGTGCATGGAAGTTCTTGTGGAATACCTCAAGAGCATTCAGTTGCCTTCGGTCAACACTCATTGTGTTTCTGCGCACATTTGGAACCCCAGCCCCAAGCAGCTTCAAGTGCTTGTCTCTGAGACAGCCGGTGTTTATATATATTGAAACCTGACAGAACCGGACAAGGCCCTTGCCTGGGACTGACTGAGGATCCACGGGCACCCTTCTCCCTCCCAACAAGTCCTCAGAACCGCCCTTCTACCGCGTCCCCCGCTTCCCCGTTACCAGCAGGATTAGAGTCGACCGGTATCAGCGACCGCGCACCGACCGGTTACCAGCGACTGCGCCCAGGTCAGCAAAGCTTCAAGAGCTTGGCATTCAAGAAGGCGAAAGTGGCCATCGAGAAGAACGAGACGTCGCTGAGCAGAAGATGTTTACTGTAGGGGGGCGCCTGCTTCCTTCCACCTGTCAATCCAGCGGCCCTTTGAAGATGGGATAGACACAAGACCAAGAGGCACCACAACGGTTTTTGCTCCAGCGCATCCAAAAACACCAACTCATCTCAAAATAAGGATTCTTTTTTTTGCTCGTCTTTTGGTGCACTGCGTTTGGCGTTTCATGCGAACATTTCTCGCAGATCTCGACTCCGCTGGAAAACACACCTTTGGCGCAAGCGGGTCGTCAACTGAATCTTCTCGTCGATGAGCTTGGCGCGCGCGTGACATCGACTGCATTCCACGTTGCGACCCTGTCTCTGCATAGTGTGCGAGACGTGTCCTTCCCACAAGCTGCTCTCCAGCGGTCCCGTGAAGCATGGCTCACTGACGAACTTGGTAAAGGCCTCTTCGTTCGTCCTTGCCAAGATGTAGCTTTTGCAAGCCGTGCACCGGAGGTATGCACGATCCAGCTTAAGGTGGTGCACGCCGCTCTGTTGGCCGGTTTGGGAGGCCACCAGAGCGTGAATCATCTCCATTCTGGTCTGCTTGGGCTGAGAGAGCTTGGGCGCTTTTTCGCAGGGCTTCTCGCCAGCTTCTTTAAGCTCAACCAAGAGACTCTTGCTGTGGTAGCGAAGTTTGCAATGCCCACATCGAATGCCACTTCGAAAGGGCTCCCACGCATGCCCATGAGGTGAGTCTTTGGCAAGCAAATCAGCAAGGATTTCCTTCTTCTGCTGGATGAGTGGGACTTTGTCCTGCATGACGGCTTCCTTACGGTGCAAATAGTGATTCTTGTTCTGCAGCAAAATGCTCATCCGCTCCCCGGCTTGCAGCAAGATGTCATGAGCATCATTGTCCACATGAGCCTGCATGTCAAGAATCTCAGTGGGTTCGAACAATTTGCCGGTGCGAAGGGCCAACTGCTGCGTGTCTTTCTGGGTGATCCTTCGGAGTTCATTCTGAGAGAGCTCCTGCTTGGAGAAAAGGAGAGGCCAAACATGGTCAAAGTCCTCGAACTCCAGCCCCGGAAAGAGATCCGGGAAGGTCTCAAAGGCCACATGAGGTTTCCAAGCCTGCCACACCTTCACATCATACAAGGCCACAGGAGTCTTCTCAGTGACATGGAGTGCCAATTGCTTCAAAGCGTAAAAGAAAGCCCTCCTGCGAGTCGCCGGAGCCGGGCAAATTCCAGTAATGGACCCGACCTGTTGCTTGGTCTTCGTGAGATGGACGCAGACCGCAAAGGCAAAACGTCGATGCCGTTTGTCCCCACAAGTTGGTGCCACAGCGATCGAGCAGATGTGTCCTTTGTCAGCCCGTAGTAGGCCAAGATCTCCCCACACGCCTGTGCCTTCGATGGTGGCCAATCCTTCTTCAGGCTCATAAAAGATCTTCTGAACAAAGCCTCTCTGCCAAAGCTCTGGATCTGTGCCCGCTTGCAACCTATTGACCCATTCAGTTGAGAGCTCTTTGACCCGACCTTGCCAGAAGGAGCACTCCCAGAGCATATGAGTGAAGGTCAAGTCAACGCCACATAAGGGACACTGGCCAGAAACTCCATGTAGGGTGCCTTGATGGAAAGCACGAAGTCCTGTGGCCAAGGAGTCACTTGTGGTCCGCTGGATGTGCTGACTGATCATCCAATCCAACTGCCGTTCCATGTCGTGGCAGCCTTCATACCGGGTCAAGCGTAAAAGCCGTTGCCAGCGGAATTCCTGCTGGAGCTGAGAGTGGATGACCGGCCATGGATCCAAAAGGGAGAGCAAACAATCCGGTATCCCTCCGTAGCCTGTGCGCTTCCATTTGTGACCATTGGAGATGTCAAACTCCATGTCAAGCAGGTATGCCTGCAGGGCCTGAAGAGGGCCAGAGACCACCTGCCATTTGTACCGGGCTTGTTGGAGAGCTCCCAGTGCGGTGTTCCAACTGGTCCAGAAGAGATGCTGCTTGCTCTCATCAAAGCGATGGAAGACCTTCCAGACTGTGTGCAGGTGTTGGAGGATGATGGAATCCCCCGGATCTGGCTGCCCATCATTCATGTCATAGACCACATCAACTGATCCTGTCCTCTGAAGTTTGAGGCCACGTGCTGCTAAGACTCGGAGCTGCTGGCGTCGTTGAGGGGCCAGGCCATTGGCTTGAGCTCCCCAAGACATCACCGGGTGAATGGCCCCTTTGTGCAGCCTGTAGCGAATGCCCGTGGTCAGCCGAAGGCGATGTAGGATCCCGGCTCGCCCTTTGCCCTTCAAGAAGCGCTTTTTGATCTGAGGGACCCGGCACCTGCGACCTGCAGTGGAGTCTACTCCCAAGTCCCGCAAGACATCATAGTGCTCTGGATCACTGTCCGTTAGCAAGGCCTTCAGGGCCCTAGCAGCTTCTTTGGAGCTTGTGAGGAAGCCTGTCTTGTCCGTGTTCAGCTTCAAGCCAGCTTCTTCCATTTGGTACTTCATGGTGCGGAAAGCACTCAAAGCTTCTCGAGCTGCGAAGGCTGGGTCCCTGCTGTGGATGTCAAAGCTGACATCATCCACCCATGTCTGGAGTTTGGCAGCCGGATGGTTGGTGACCATGACCTTGAGGGGCTTGAAAAGAATGAGCTTCGAGATGGCAGGCGCCTGAGGGCATCCCTGAAGGATTCCTTTGTCATAATGTTTGGCCGCCCCATTGATCCCTTCAGCTTGAATGGTCCTAGGCCCTCGATAAACGTCCAATGCAAACTTGAGGTGCAAGGGCGGATATGCCAGGTCACGGGCAGGTTCGATGATGGCATCCAGGTCAACATGGTCATTGAAGCAAGTGAGGTCTGCTAAGCAAGTGACCGTGTGGATGCCTTGATGTCGGGCAATCTCTGCGTGCAACATCCGCCCGATGGCAATGCTCAGACAATCCCGGCCCGGCCTTGCTTGATCCCAAGGCAGCTGGTCATCTAAGGAGAGCTGCCACCTCTGCAGGTCCGCCTTTCTCGCACGGCACCATACCCGATACAAACAGCTGGTGAGGGCAATTGGTCTCTCGACTTTCTCATTTTTGGGTATGAGAACGATGTTGGTCACCCTCAGTTGCAAAGCCAGCTCTCCTTCTCGCTCCATGGAAGTGAGTAAACCAGCCAGTTTCTCCACCGCAGGATAAGGCAGATGCCGAAGGAAGTCATAGGAAATGCCATCTGGTCCCGCCGTCTTGTTGGGTAAATGTCGAAGTAGCTGTTGTAGTTGATGGGACTGAATGGGAGGCAGTTGCTCCGCTTGATCTTTGGCTGCTTCCTGCAGAAGATCCCATTGCCGAAGGGGACGGGGATCAGGGCGTGGGTGCCAAATGTCCTCCCATTGAGCCTGTCGTGCTTGTTGTCGTTCTGCAAGTGGCAAATGTTTGAAGGGCCGTTGCCAGGGAACATCTTTCTGCCTGAGACTCCGGAAAAGGCCCCTGAGTCCCTTCTGATGAGCCTTCTCCAGCCAGAGCTTGTATTCCTCGCTGGAGGTGTGGAAGATGGCCTTATGGGCAAGCTGCTCCTCTTCAGCAATGATGCGCCGAATCTCCAAAGGCTCATTGGTGGGATGCTGGATCCAATGCTTCATGAGTGCAGTGAACAAATCCTGGCTCATCCCATCCGAGGCATGCTGTGAAACGGATTCCAACATATTGAGTAGGTCCTGAGCAACTCGAGGGTGCTGAGATTGATGAACCACATTGACTCGCACCTTCATCTTCTCCCAAAAGGCAACATGACCTTTCTTCCAAACTTGGGACTTGGTTTGGTCGACCAGAGGAGCCTGGAACATGGAGATCCGGGATCCCCGTCCTTGTGTGGGTGTGTGGAGCAGCTGAGTCAGGTATTTCTCAGTCTGTGTGGCCCAGCGAGCAAAGTCAGAGCCAATGCCAGTGATGGGTTGGCCCATGATGTGGAAAGGACCGTCGTCTTCCCAAAAACTGGTCCAGGTGGCCGGCAAAGCATAGGTCCTGCCGATCGGAGGAAAGCGCTGCAGTTGTTGGACAGAGACAGCCGCATAATCACAGGTGAAGGTCACATCCAGGGCACAATGAGGCTTCCACGGCACATCCCAATTGACTTGAACCTGAATACATGGTGCCAAAGTGGAGGAGACCAGCAAGAAGTCCAGTTGAGATCCGTGCAAGGTAGTGGGGCCTTGTGTGTCTAAGATCTCCGCCTTGAACTTACTCTGAATGACCGTAGCCGCCAAGGCACTAGGCTCATTCTGCCAGTCCCCTCCCACAATGAAGGGAGCTCGAAGATGTCCCAGGTAGGTGAGGAGGTGAGCCAGAAGGTCAGCATTGAGAGGGGACTGTAAGGTTTCTCCGGTGCGCAAGTACAACTGAATGATGAAGATCATCGTGTCCTGCCTCTGCAAACCAACAGACATCCAGCCATTGCCTTCGTGGAGGTAGTGGTGATCGAGATGGGTCAAATGCCGATTGCCATGCAAGGTGAGCATGCCTCCGGTGGTCCCTCCTCGTCCAGTGTCTGCCGCCGGGAGACCATGGGTTTTCCAGCCCCTGGCAGTGAAGTATTGCTGGGCCTCGTTGAGCTTCTTGGGGCCCAAATGAGTCTCTTGCAAAAAGAGAAGGTGGTCTCCTTTGGTCCAGATCCAATCCTGAACGCGAGCCCCAAAGAAGGTCACATTCCCAAAGATGAGGTGCAAGGTCTCGTAGTGATGCTTGGCCCTTTTGGGCTGACTGGGTTCCAGTGCTTCAACGGCGTCCGGCACGAGCTCGCCCTGGTTGTCATGAATCAGCCAGAGTTGGACAACCTCCTTTCGGTGCTGATCCGAGATGTTGGACATGGGAACAGGGTACTGATCATCATCAGCAAACCAGTAGGTGTTGTCCATGGCATGGATGCACACATAGTGCCCGTTCTCATGCCCTTCTCCTTGATGCAAAACCAGACTGACAATCCTGTAGGTGGCCATATGAACATGAATGCCATCCTCCGAGAAGGGAATATTGACGCTGGTGGAGAAATCCAAAGGCCGGTCATGCTTGGTCCATCGCCCTTGGAGCAAAGCCGACCGTTGAAGGTGCAGGATGAGACCATCGGGAGCCCCATAAAGGTATTGCCCTCCTTCTTCATCAGCCCACTGGTTGACAATCTCATCCAAGGAGATGACCGTGTCTCCCGGTGGAAACAGCATGTTGAGGGGAACTTGTTCTCGGTCCTCTAGCCTCCCATCCGGGTGGACATGAAAAAACTTTCCTCCGAAGAAGGTGCTGTCCGCGAAATTCCACAAGAGGCCTGCAAAATCCCCAACATCCGCTTGAGTGCCTTCTTGGAAGTGTTGGAGAATGTGGTGCATTTGATCCAAATTGCTCAACAAGGATGGTTCATCCGCCCCCAGAAATTCCCGAACCGCGGCATGTGTCCGGCCCCAAGCTATGGACTGGTCCTCAGCATGAGCCCCTGCCCAACTCCAGCAGCGCAGGACCGCATTGGCAAAACACATGTTGTGCGGATTGGAGAGGATGCTGGTCAGAGCCTGAGCCACAACATAAACGTTAGTGGCAAGATGAGGAACATCACCTTGAACCGCAAGGAGCTTGTGAAGTGTGTTTTCCATCCTTCTCAAATCAACCAGAAATTGTTGACCCTTGACCAAGGACCAACTCTGCTCAAAGTCTGCCCGCGAGGAATCGAGGTCGCGTTTGCATAAGTCATAGAGGGCCTGTTGGCCAGCCGTCAAAACTGAAAAAGCTGGACGAATGGTGTCATCATCCATGAGGTCCACCAGCAGAGCAGCAAGCTTGGCCTGTGGGGTCCCGTCAACTGCAGAACCCCTAGAGGTCTGCACTGAGGTAGAGGAACTCGGTGCCCCGCGGCTAGCCCAACTGCTCTCTGGCCCCGAGGGAGGATCGGAGTGTCCCCCCCTCAACTTGAAAGGCGGAGGCTTTCGCCAAGGACCATAGCCCCCGTGGCTACCCTTGGCTCGTCTCGAGCCTCCAACTGCAAAAGAATCAACCAAGTTGTCAAAAACCCCGCAACTCGATTGAGAATCCCTGAGTGGCTGATGGCCCGCATCAGCAGCCCCAAAAACACAAGAAGCAAAGTGCAACAGGGAGGAATCCCTAGGCGTCAGGTTACCCACACTGTTGAACCTCCTCCAACATTTTGCGTCGCTTGTTCTCGTCCTCAGTAATGGGAGCCGGAGGGCGCTTCAGCATCGTTGTGAGCTGGGCCTTCTGGTCCTCTGTCAAACTGACCCCAAGGGTCGTAATGAAACCTGCCACTGCGTTGGGCACAGTGTCCTCCATGGATTCCCCTTCATGGAGCTCAGTGGCCGGCTTGCTGGTGTTGACCAAAGCCATGTAGGCCGCGGAGGTGGTGTGAAGGGCCCCTTGTTCAGCCTCCAGCTTGGTTTGTATGGTCTTCATCTCCTCAAGCATGTCCCCATAGGTTTTCTTGGCATTGTCCAGCTTCTGTTGCAGGACCTGCTTCTTGTGGGACATGTGACACCTGTGCCTTGAGTTTCATGGCCATGTCTTTCTCCGTTTCGGGCGGAGTTTTTGGTGGGCCATGTTCTCTTTCAGGACACTCGTCAGATCGTCAGCCTCCACCGTGGGCGGAGCGGGCTTGATGCCAAGCTGTTCAAGCTGTTGCTGCAATTTGGGGTCCAAGCTGCCCCACGAGCCCATGAGAAGGTCAGTGGTGGCCTTGTGTACCTGTGAGATTTTGGAAGCTCTGCCCCCGCCTAGTCCCGGCGGGGGTGTGAGGGGTTTCTGGCGAGGAGCATGTCGACCGCGAGGTTGAGATTTCGAGCGGTCCCGAAAGCCGTGAGCTGGTTGCCGCCAAGCCAGGCCGCATTTGCGGCACACATACCCTTCAGCCACCTTATCTTCCCAAATCCAGTTGCTGCACTCTTCTCCTCGGCAGCACTGATAGGCGCGGGCCCACGATCCTCTGGCCATAAAGTCCAGCTGAATGGTGAGGCCTCCCTTCTTGGACTCCAGAGCGGTGTTCTTGAAGACGTGAAGTACCCAGCGAGAGCCGGGAAGTCGCTCTTGAGCCAAGACGTCTTGAGCCTCAAAATAAGGATCAGTATGTATAAAAACTGTATAATATACATGTTGTTTCACAGTTTATCACATCTTTTGTATTGCAGCCTGTTCTTGTCAAAACCCTAACACGGTTGAACATACACTGGGGTGCCGAAAGTTGCGCTTCTTGGCTTCTAAAACGGGACAAGCCCTTTCCCCTTAGAATCCTACGTGCAACATGTCGACACCTAAGTTGCGGTCAGATTTCCACACCTGAAAGCCTTATAAGTATTATAAATTTAAACTGGTGTGGAAATCTGACCGTGCTGTACCTGCCAGGCAAAATGGACGTGTCAATCCGATCCGCTGTAGACCGCAAGTGTCATGTTGGAACAGAGTAAGAAGCGTAAACTTTCGGTTTCTTGAAGTATAAGTTATTGATGCAGGTATTTGATTTTTACAACAAGTCCGACATCTCCCGCTATCCCATTCTAGGATGATCGATCTCCTGGAGTGCCGTCACTGGATCCGCACCTATGACTCCGCCTATCCCGTGCAACACGTGCGTAAAGCCTTCGACGACGCCTGCGTCTCGCTGGGGGAGGCCGGCGGTAACTTCTCGGCCGCACGGCGGCAAAGGACCGAGTTCGGGCAGAACAAACGGTCGAGTGAGATGAGTCTTCGGGGTTTTGGTAGCCAGTCGGTGATATAATCCATGTTTGTGTTAGAAACAGATTTATCATGATTTTACTGATAAAAACAATGTGTTCAATTGGTTGGAATTTGATTTATAATCAACAAAACAGATTGGGCCGCCATGGGGCCTGCGTTTTGAACACCTATATCAATAGACTTAAATTGGAACTATATATACAGAATTTCACTAAACATTTTAACCATACGAAAACAATGAAAAATAAGGAAAACAAACGACCTTGAAAACAAGGAACAACAAACAAAACAATCCTCAGAGACTCTTGGCTGGACTCCTCTCATTTTCCAAGTTTTCTGGAAAGTACAGTAGTTGTTTTTTTGTGTTTTCTGTGTTCCCGAGTTGTTCTTTTTTGTTTTAAGGGGATGTTCTCGAGGTTTTGGTGTTTGTTTTTTTTGCAAGGCAACCTGTGCTATTCCTGCCTCGTTAAGCATTTGAGCCGGACTCTCACCTGAAGTCTTCTGTTCTTTCTTTTTCAACTCCAAGCGTCTGAGCCCAACACTCCCACCCTTGTCGACTTGCGCAGCTTGGATATCCTCGTTTGCTTAGGATATCCTCGTGCCTTCTTTGCTTCTTTGTGGTTGCTGGCCGTCCACATGGCCAAAGTGGTTGCATTCTAAGTTAAATGGTTCTATATAATTCAATTCCAGCTAATTTAAGTCTATTGCAATCCAAATTTTATTCTAATATATATTTCTACGTCAGTTCACATTTAAGTATATTTTAATCTTTATTCAATTCTCATGTATTTTTAGTTTACTTCAAGTTCAAGTCTGATTCAATTCTAAGCTGTTGTCTAAAGTCTTGTGTGATTCCATCTAATTTAAATCATCATTGGCACGAAAAAGCAAGAGAGGTTAAGTGACCTTGTAGGACCATTCGGGGATAGTCGAACAGTCGGGTTCTTGTGCCACCTCTGTTGGACCGAGGTGTTCACATCCGATTCCCAGTGGGTGGCGCGTTACTTTGGAGAGTTAACCAAGGTCTTTGGCCGCTTGGACGGGCGCGTTCGCGGTGTTTTTTTGAGACGAACGAGTTCGAACTCGGTGGTTTCTTTTGGAGAGAGTATATAACATGGAGGATCAGTGTTTGGACGGAGCTGATCCTCGCATCACGGTCTTCTTGCGTTTGATGAGATCTAAGTGGATGTTCCTGATCCGTCCAAAGACCAGTGGAAAGGTCCAAGTAATTGTTGGAGGTGAACTCCGACATGGTTGACCGGCCTACTTACACTGACTGTGACTGGTATACTGTGGCATCCCCGAATGTTTGTTGAACTTTATATCACGCATGGCTCACCGAACGAGGTTGCCTCTTTCATTCTTTTAGTTAAGAACAGGGTCGGTGCCAGTTGGTGTGAAGTGTGACTTCATGGCTTTCTGATTGTAGCTGGCAGCAGCTGAAAACATCAACCTGGATTCATGCTCTTTGTGTTTCACCTGTTTGCATCTTCTTCTTGTCACCCTCTACACCTCCAGGTATCCTCTTCGGCGGCTACGCCACCCTCGAGACCATGAAGACAGGCACGTGGGGACCGCCGGCGTAGTTCTCTGCTTCCTCGCGCGGCACGGGCCTTGACCGCTGCACCGCACACGACCCCGTCAGGCGAAGGGACCATGACCTTGGGCCGTTTCACCGTCTTCCTGAGCCTCTACGGAATCATTATCGATGCCATGCCACCAGGCGGAAGCATGGAGTGCTTGGTGTTCGACGAGAAGGGAGTGAAGGGCTTCACCTGACCTGGCGGGTGGGGAGTCCTAGGGTTAGGACCAAAGAAGGCCCCCACCAGGGGGCAGAGTGGAGCTTTTGGAGTGGTGACTCATAAATTCTGCGCCTGCAAGCTACAGGAAGCGCTTGGATTTCTCCATTTCATCAAGGCTGAAGGCTCATAGGTTGCTGAAAGCTACGCAGCATGTAAGTCACAAGTCAGATCTCAAGCCGCCTTGCACCTCACATCGCACAGCTCCAAGAGGTGCAAACACCGAATCATATAAATAGTTAGACCAATAGACTTAGATCTTCCAACTGTGCAACATGTTTGCTGTATTTGCATCCTTTTGGCTGGTACAGATGAGGGAAAAAGAGGAACACTCAGTTGGAGTAGTATACCCGTATACCATGGGACTGCCAGTCCATCTGCCAGCCGATCTGCTTGGGGTGGTTTGAAGTCGAGGTCAATGAGGCAGTCCCATGGCAGTCCCATGGCCCGGCTCGTGTTTGGGATCGTATCCCTCTTCTGGGTGGATCAGTCCCCGGACGTTGAAGGACGACGTGTGGACGTGAGGTACACCTTCATGAAGAGCTGGGATGGCCTCATGTATGTGCCTGGGATGTATTTGGCGCAAAAACGGAGGAGAACACGGCGTGCTTAGCTTTCTTTCTGTGCCTCGGAAGCCCACCAAAAGGGTGGTCCATCCTTTTGAGGGCTTTCGTCGGGCTTTTTCGTGGTTTTTCGTGGGACATCCCAAGTCGACTTCAGACATCAAATCATCAAATAGACATGATACGTGGTCTCTATAGTGGTATCTATTGACTTCAATAGACATCCCACAGACCTTAACGATTTCGAGATCGTTGGGAATCAGTTTTTGCAATCAGAACTGGCGGCCAGGCGAGCATGTTGGTCTCGGAACTGGCCACCTTTGTCAACGAGCCGGATCGCTTTACTCCCCATTTGGATGCGGAAGGCTGGGAGGAGTTGGATGTCAGATGATCTTGAAGAAGAAATACATGCATTGTGCACAATAAGGTCCTCAAGTTGATGCCAACCAGGTAGTCATATTCCAACATATTGTGTAATTCATTGTAATTCCAATGGTTGTTACTATTGCAGGCTGTTTTTAAAATAGGGAATGACTTCTTTCGGGGTGTGCTGTTGAAAGCCTCACATTCAACATCGGCCATGTTCACCACAGGCCGATGGAACGGAGATATCAGTTCCCTGTTAACCACGGAAGACGGGGTTGTCGACGGAATGGACCGAACGGAAGACGTGGCTTTGGTCGTCTTGTCCAGAAACGGAAAGGCCAGTGAACTGTGATGTGATGTTCACACCGCGTTACGGCAAAGTACGCGGTTCGGTCAGGTCGAACGGTGAAAAACCACCGGTGCACAGGTCCAGTCGACGAGACGCATCCCTTGATGAGCCCTGGCAGAACGAGATCCGGTATCTGGCTGAGATCTTGGAAGAACAGAAGATGTCACTCTGTACAAAGAACATTGAGGAACAATATCATGCAGCTCCAGGATGCTATGACCAGGATCTTCAGTGAAAGATTGAAAAGGTGGGGAAGCTCAAGAAACACAGTGTTTCTCCTAAATGTCTTTACTATCAACTCCAGGTTAAGAGGAGGAAAACACACACAGACCATTTGGCTGTTCAACCACACGATATTTGACTTGTCAAGTTTTGCCACCTGACCTGGAAAATCTCCTGGGGATAGCAAAGACTTTTCAGCACCCTGCAAACAACATCAGTGTGAGTCTTGCAAGCCAGTACGTGCTTCAGTACCTGCTTCAGTTATGCCAAATACTCCCCTGCAGATTGACATGGAACCCCCAAACCACGTCGGTTGTAGGAAAGGAGGAAAATGGTCTTCCACCACCGGTGAATCCCAAAGGAATCCCAACATGGGATCGCAACATGGGAGTTCTCAGTACTTCATTTCACCACCTCCACGCAACCGGTGTCTCCTTACAGAGTTGCGTGGAGTTCCTTCTCCCCTCCCCTTTTTCTTTCCGCACACGGCGGGTGGCCGCCACAGATAGGGGGGCAGGGAAGCTGCCATGTTCGGGGCGGGGACGTGTGACAGTGTGGCTTTGTATTCTAAATGGGGGGGGCTCCCAAGGGGCGGTATTTTCATGTATTTTCTATTTTCCAAGAGGTCTTTAAGGGGTCTCCCTATTCCAATACACACCTATAATCACCTATAATCACCTATATGTGTTGCCTCTAAAAGCTTTGACTCCAATGAATCCACGTTCACGTGTCCACAAGAACTCGCTACACCAACTCGCCGAGATGTCTCATGTCTTTGAGGACTGGGCAATTCAACATCAAGCTCACTTCAGTGCCTCAGATATGTGGAAGTCTCGACTCGTAGGACTCTGGCCTCGGACTGGGAGGACACATCAGACCCTCAAGTCCCGACCGGAGGACCCGAGCACGGCCGGGCCGGGAGAGGTTGGAGAGACTGTTTGGTGGCGGAAGCCGCCGTTCAGCAAAGCTTCCGAATGCTTCCGCAGCGGGAGTTCTTTGTGGGAGGCGGGAGGTCATTTTCAGAGAGGTCCAGAACATGTACAAGCCCACAAAAGTACACAATGCAGACCAGTCCACCCACTATGCCCCTCATTTGGCGGCGGGCTATTGTGACGGATGGTTGTTTGGCACCCCACAACCAGAAGACTAGTACCATCCGTGCACTCCAAATAGAATCAAATAGACTCAGACACGTTCTTCTATGATCAAATAGACTCAGACGTGTTCTTCTCCAAGTCTTGGGACATCCTTTGACTCAGGTGGACATCTGCCCTCCCGCTGAGGCCGACTTCTATTTGGTGAATTCGCCCACGGCGCGCAAGACTGGGTCGGTGCACGTGCCCCTAGGTGCGGACGTTCACCGATGGTCGGCGGACGCAACACGGGAAGACGGAGGATCGCACTGCGTCCAGCAAACACCGTCTTTCCGAAAAGGATAGATCGAACGGTCCGGCGATTGTTTCAAGAAGCCACGACCCAAAATAGGATGCACAACTTGATCAATGCCGCGAGACGTCTTTACTCTACTCGAGTATCCTGGCGCACGTGTTCCAACACGCACAGTTCGACCTTCACACGCATCCGAACGAGTCGTTCGGTGCGTCCTCTCCGCGTCGTTCGGGGTGGCCAGGGCAGATCTATGGGGTGAAGACGCACCAGGACGTGAGCATCCTCCGGCGCCGGCTGTGCGAGGTCCTGGGAGGCCGGGGATGCGGTCCAGGCGGCAGAAGTGGATTGGTGTATGTAGCTGTCAGATAGACCTGGAAACCCCAAGAACCAGGAAGAACTGGATGGAACTCCCCAGTCCCAGCCATTTCCTATGTGGAGTTCAAGCTGGCGCCATATTGGAACCACCATTGGTTTCAGGGTTCCTTCCTGGTGTTCCAGGAACTTGGGGTTCTCCTTCGGGCCATGCGGTGAGCTCCGGAGCAAAGGAGAAGATCCGACTCGGAAGGGCCGCCAAGACTGAAGGAGTTCGCCATGCGGTTGTTGGCGCATGTTTATTTGATGTGGTCGCATGTTGGCTCCACAAGAGGAGCTGCAGCTGGCTTTGAAGATGGAGTCAGAAATAGCCGCATAGCCCTCTGTGACTACTAGCAGTCTTGGAACCCACCAGCGGCAGTTTTCCATCAACCAGATTAATGTCTTTTGGTAGCTTAGTGATACGTCTTCGTCACCAATCTTTGAGGAGCAAAGTTCTTCTATGTTTGCAGTTCTTCGTGTTTTATTTTTCTATAAGCGATAAATGTGATTGATGCATGAGACAATTCAAAGGGTTGGGTACTCATTCTTCTCTGAACCTCTTTTGTCTCATTACAAGCAACCTTCACTGAACAGCTAGTTTTGTGTGAGCTCCAGTGACTTTGCACAAACAATAGACTGCATCATCATGTGGAAAGATTGTTTGACATTTGGATGCGTGTGTAAGGATACATTATGTGTGCGCATGCTACAAAACATTTGCTTCATTTTTTGCATCAATTCTGGGAGATAATTGGGTGACCTCAACGGAATGGGGAAGTGACCGTTTGAATAATACTTCCATCTAGAGCACATCTTTCCACATTTGTTTCATGTTGTTTCCTCCTTGGGAGACTTGTTGCCATCAGCCTATCGGGTAGATCGGAAGCATGTGCAGCACGTGTAGCCTTTGGCTCCCAGCCAAAACTGATTGTGCGGACAAGACCTGCTTGAGTTGTGGTTGGAATTGGTACAGTGACCTGCTTGACAAGACCCACATAGTGAATAATTTGAATTCATACAGAAGTGAATCCAGAAATGAATACAGGAATATGGTGCATGTTGCGTGTATCTTGCAGATGTTTCGTCTTGTGCTTTGTGTTTCAGACTTTGGATCGTTGACTTCGCCGCAGCGTCGCCATGGCGATGAAGGTCTCCGTGCTGCAGGGCCTGTCTGGCGAGGTGACGGATCTCCAGGTGCCCTCCCAGATCCGCACGGTGGCAGACTTCAAGCGACATGCTTTGGACATCTTCCAGAAGGACGAAGTCTTGCAGAAGGTGGGTGGGTGTATTACGTCGCACCGGGAGGTGTATTTTCCATGCCGGTGCGCTAAACTGAAACAGTTCCCGCACGGTCAGAACACACAGCCTCCACATTGACCTTGACGCAGGGGAAGGGTGAAGATGGTGAAGGTTTGGAGGACGCATAGAAGCGCTGGCAGCGCCAAATCAGTTCTTGTTGTGTGTGTCATGGGCCGGAGCCTGTAAATATAGTATCTCCTCCTTGCAATAAGAAGCAACACTTGGAGCAGGGATGTTCCTCTGCAGGAAGATATGTCATACATATACCAAGTTCCAATTGAAGAGTAGCAGCAACTCTTTTCTTGGCCTTGTTGCTTTTAACTCGGAAAGCGCTGCTCCGCCCAAAAAATCATAGACAAACCATCAAGCATTTAACACAAGTACAATTTAGACGACACCTAAGCCATGGTCAATACCTAAGCAAGACAAGATGGTCTTGAGAGAGACAAGTAGCTCTTGGGGATGGCGAGTAGGCAGATAACTGTGGGTTGCTTTCGTGGGCGATTGTCGGTGTGCGTTTGTTGCTGTGACCGTCCCTCAGGCTCAAGTACTACATCCTGAGACAAAGGTACTTGGGCTGGGTTCTTGGAGGTCGAAATACACCCAGACCTGACGGGTTCCAACTACTTGGGCTTCCCAGCTAGGCTTAAGTGTTTGGGACTTGCTTTGGAGACTTGAATTCTCCCATTATACCTACATGATCGAGTTTCTGCAATTGTACATACGCTTTGTCCTTGTACTCCTAGGGCTTCTTGGAAGCACTGTGCATGTGCTGCTTGTGAAGCACTGTGCGTTTTGTGACGCAGGTGACTCAAGTTGAAGTATTGCTTGGAGGTCAAAGGCTGGAACGCGATCATCAGACATTGCTTCAGGCCGGCATTGTACCCAACACTGACTCTTGGCGATAGAATCAAGTGATTTGAGGAAAAGCAGCTAAGACCGATAATTAATTACAGAGAGAGAGAGAGAGCTTCATGTTTCGGACATGTTTTGTAGGTTGTTTTGACATACCTCTACTTATTTCTTCCTTTGGCCCATCCCGGACCACCTTGCTTTGGGGAGCGCTTCTTTGGTTTTGCCGGTGAACAGATTCCCACACACTCCATGGGACTGGAATATACGTATTATACATCTAAAATAATGGCATTGAGCATTGACCTTGGATCAACCACCCGAACTGAGTAAATATGCCAGTCCCGTGACGGAGGTGTCTAGGAATTGAAATTGGTTTGTGGGACATGGTGCGAAACATTGGAGCATTGGTCACACGCGAAACACGAGGGAAACACGACGAGGTACGTGTTGGATCTGCTTGTAGGTGGGACTCGGTTTCCCTGCTCAGGCATGATCGGGCCATGGTTGTGTTGTCAGCATGCCAAGCCTTATCAAAACCACTCAGCCAAAGGTACAATCTTCAATATCCCAACCCAATTGTATCTATACAGATCGGGTCTGATTCTTGATGGGAGAAGCCGAGGAAGTACAAGTCCTCCTCTCCATCCACACGGTGGACTGTAGCAGCTGGGAGGACTTGGCGCCTCAGCCAGGATGTCCTGGCGCCCTCGTGGTCGTCCGGATTCCCGACAGCGAGACGGAGATTGGAGAATCCGCCTTCAAAGACTGCCGCTCCATGGGGAAATTGATCATTCCTGAGTCGGTGAGCAAGATTCATGCAGGTGGGGGGGGTTGATTCATTTGATGTTGGTGATTCAGAAAAACGAGGTGAATGTCTTTGTGAACGTCTCCAGTTTCTCGGATTCATTGGATTGATCAGGAAGTACCATGAGTGGTGGGACAAATGGAACACTGGTAATACGGATGTATATATTATATAGATGTATGATGATGTATGTATAAGTACTCACACTCCTGTGAGTACCCCTGCTACAGCTACTGCTACTATTGCGAGTATCGCCGAGACTGGGTGTGTCTCTAAGACGTGGCTGTGCGTCCTTCTGCCCCGTTGGGTGCGCCCCAGTCGTTCTTTCCTGACACAGATGAGTTCACCAAGACCACTTGAAACCAAACGCAACTGCTACGGCTTGTGGGCCATGTTCCTATTGAAGTTGCCTGCTCTGGAGGTGTATGCCCTTTTTGGCACCCTACTTTGCATTCTGTTGACACATATACAGTATAAACAAACAGTAGTTGGATGATGTTCACCCTACTTTGCTTTGGATCAGTGTGCCACTTGGTGCTATTACTGCCACTGCCAGGCGCCTTCCAACGTTGCACTTCGTTGACGAGTTTGAGCATTCCGAACTCGGTCACTTCAATTGGAAGCTATGCCTTTTGTCGCTGCAGTGCACTGCAAAACTTGATGGTCCCCAAGTCTGTGAGTGACATTGGATTTGGAGCATTCAGGGCTTGTAGCTCGTTGACGAGCTTGTGCATTGAGCTTGACAGCTCTTTAGCACAGATTCAGCACGGAGTTTTCCAAGAATGCAGCTCACTGACCAGCTTGACAATACCAGACTCTGTGACTTTGATTGGAGCATATGCTTTCTGTCGGTGTAGTTCATTGGAGAGCTTGAGAATACCTAGTTCCGTCACGTGTATTGAGGAGCATGCCTTTTTAGAATGCAGCTCCATGACCGGCTTGAGCATTCCTCATTCTGTCACTGTGATTGGTGCTGGTGCCTTTCAGTACTGCACCTCCTTGACCAACCTGACCATTCCCCCCTTTGTCACCAACATTAGGGCAGGTGCGTTCCAGGGCTGCAGTTCATTGACGAGCTTGACAATTCCCGACTCTGTTACTGGCATCGAATCGCGCGCTTTTTCCCAGTGCACTTCATTGAAAAGCTT
>CAXAMN010029083.1:331577-362472 GCA_963970005.1 Durusdinium trenchii | reverse complement strand
GGCATCGAATCGCGCGCTTTTTCCCAGTGCACTTCATTGAAAAGCTTGACAATCCCCAGATGTGTAACTTGCATTTCAGAATATGCCTGTGCAGGCTGCAGTTCATTGGAGAAGGTCGTATTCCATGACTTTGTGACGGCTATTCAGAAGAATTCCTTCCAAGGCTGTTGCTCTTTGACTAGCTTGACAATTCCGGACTCTGTCACCTCCATTGGAGCATATGCCTTTTCTCGCTGTAGTGCATTGGAGAGCTTGACAATCCCCAGCTCAGTGAACCATGTTGGGACTGGTGCTTTGCAAGAATGCTCCAATCTGAGGAACGTGTTGATTTCAAGTTCTCTCACTGAGATTGCGCAGAGTCTTTTCCAAGATTGCGCTTCGTTGAGCAACTTGATGCTCCCCCAGTCAGTGAGGTCCATTGGACCTGCAGCCTTCTCGGGTTGCTCTTCTTTGGCAACTCTGGAAATTCCAGACTCCGTGACACTCGGAGACATGGCCTTTCATGGCTGCAACTCACTGAGACGTGGTGCTACCGGCAAGGAATGCAGCATGTTTGGTAGCTTGGGATGTGTGAAAGAACTTTGGGAATCCATGGGAATCCTATACTACACGAAACATGTTTTCTTTAAGAAGAACCAAGAGACTTGTCAAACACATTGCTTCTGAAAAACTTGTTTTCATCTCCAAGGTACAAGTACCAACGTCGGTGAAGAACCGCTTAAAGGGCGTCGGCAACGACGCGGGAAGAGCTCTGGGAAAGGAATGATCAAAGGTTCCAAGGGTGGAAGGCGATGATTGGTTTTGATAGGCCCATCTCGGACGACTTGGAGAGATCTTGAAGAACACAGACTAGGCTGCAAACCACTCCAATGGTTTAGGCGCCATGATGAGCTCAATCCTTGGGAGACAGCGCAGAGAGTGGGAACTTGAACTGAGAAGTCCTTGAGAAGCTTGACTACCCACTGCAGTGGCGCCTCAATCCTTGGGAGACAGCACAGAGATCAGTTCCCACTGAGAAGTAGAAGCTTATCGTGTGTGATCCTTACAACTTACAACCAACGAGACTGCCTTCCAGAGTAGACCGCCCAAAACGCCATCCACGCGTCCTTTGCCTTTCGCTTTTGCTCAACTCTGCACAGCGTCGCGCATCGCCCGCATGGCCTGCACCGAAGGCAAGGGGAGCGGTCCTCGATGATCAGACCACAAGATCACAGCCCGAAGATCGTCCGAGAAGATCAAGCAAGGAGAATACCACTTCAACTAGCAAGATGGTCAAACCACAGACTTTCAAGTCCAGCATTCACCATCTAGCGAAAAAAACGTGCCGTGTGCTAGTTGGAAAAAGTGCGGTGCGGTGTCGCGATTCGAGCGCGCCGACCATCTCCCACCGGTTTCTTCCTGGACTTCTCAAACTGCGCAGCCAGGCATCCGCACTTCGAATGCTGATCAGGTTCTGCTTGGCTATGCCAGGACGGGGAACGAACAAATCATGCTCCAAGTCTTCGTATGATTGCAGCAATGTCCGCACTAAATGGTCTGAAGAGTTTTTGTTGGTAGTTTTCTTTTCTCATGCTCATGTCGCCACGTGTTTGTGCAGTTCACCGACGCAGGCATTTGCTGTTGAAGGTTCCGGTGAACTTGGTGAACGGACGCTCGGCCCAACTACGCTCGGCAGACAAAGTGGGATCAAGTGGGTCAAACACATCAAAACACCAGGTTCTTCCAAAGCTACCTGAAACATCCGGTAACCTGGCAGATCCGGATCGTGCCGGGATGTGCCAGGACAGTTTCCGTGTCGTAAGTGACGTCAAACTTCCTTCCTTCGCCAGACATTTCGATGCATCCATACCACGAGCTGAAAGGGAACACATGACAGGTGAACTGTGCTTTCTTTTTATGGCATACGGAAGGATTCATTCCGTTGATTCCCTCACCGGATGGTTCCGGACTGGCCAAACCAAGCGGTGGTTCGGCGGGTCAGGAAGCGTGTTGGAGAACTTGCTCTCCAACGCGGCCGCCTGGGTGCGCGTGAGCGACGTGCACGCGCTGCTGGCGCTGCTGGGGATCCCCATCCCAGCAGCTTTGCGAGAAAAGACATGAGGAACACGTTGGTATGATGGGTAGTGTGATGGGTATATGGTACAAGGCAGCAAACATCATGAAGCTATCAATGCAGATGTATTAATGGAATTTATTAATGGATAATCTACAATTAAGAGAGCTATTCATCGGAGTTGGATCGTGCTTTTGGAGTGCGGAATCTTCTCAGGTGGAACCATTGTCCAAGTCATGCAAGAATCCTTTCGCAATCCTCTCCCACAAAAAATGCGTCCATCCAAGTGAGGTGCCTGAGGGAGAGGAAGCAACACATCCATCCACGGCAAAGATGTGGCGAGTTCTACAAGAAAAAGCGGACATCAAGGATGATGCTGAAGTGATGCTTGGAGGATTTGAACATGCGTCGTCACGCAGTCATTCCCAATGGACGTCGTAGACGTGACGCACCAAAATTTGTACATCAGGCGGTGATATGTTTCAGGACTGCTGGAACCTTTCAGACACCCCCCACCGGGGTCAAGGCCTATGAAGCTTGGGCGCACTGGCCACTGTCCACTGCGTTCCTGCATGTGTTGGTTATACGTTTCCAGCCGTTACTTGAATGAAGAATCCGTAGACTCCGTAGACTCTTGGTTAAGAAATAACCATAAATAACCCAGACCATGGATTGTACAACATTGTACAACACGAACAACCTGTTCTTTGGGGGGAGTTGAAACTTGTTCTTTTATCCTTATCAAGAGTCTACCTTAAATTGTGCCCGAGTCGTCCTAGAGTTTGAATCGGTGTCACGCGTTCCGGGTCATGAACGGTTTTTCGGGTTGGCAAAAGACCGATTTTTGTTTTTTTCTCGCAAAAGCCACACACAGGGCACCACTTAGAGGATCGGCAAAAGTAGGGCAAGTGATTGGTGATTTGTTCAACCTGTGGATGAGTGGCCTGGGCGACCATTGGGCCACTTGCAATCTGAGAAGCCTGACAGATCGGAGAAACATCTCATCTTGGAATTACACTGCGACAATACCAGATCCCCAAACACTCCATGGGACTGCCACATATGCCGCCCCATTGACCCCCTGGCACCACCCCAATGTAAGCATATATGGCAGTCCCATGGAGTGTTTGGGAGAGATTCGTCACAGAGTGCTCCAAGTCCCGCGTAAGTCCAAAACGGTGTTTCGCCCTGTGGGGTGCGATGATTACCTCAGGATGTGCCACTGTGGGTGGTTTATTGAGCGCTGCCAAGAAGGTGAGTTCAGCATGACCTCCAGTGCCGATGAGGCCCAGGCAGGGATCAGTTCTGCAAGCAAGTCTTGTTTGTTTTTTCTCTCGTCCGGTCAGCATGGGATCGTCACTGTGTGAAGGTGAAGCACCAACATGTACACGATCCATCGCGATACCCTTGGGTGATGTGCATGATCCCCCCCCTGTGCTTCCGGCTCATGAATCCACACATCGAGCGTCTGGATCACATAGAGCGTTTGGGCCGAAAAAATCCCTGCCTCACCCGAAAAATCAGGACCACGTATGGCATTCACAGTATTTGGTGGTTTCAGATGCTTCCATGATTGCTTACCTGGCTGCTGACCCTGCGAAGCAGGGTAACACCTGTCCATGTCGTATGTGCGGACTGTCCGCGCAGTCTTTGAAGTTGCGGAATTCAAAGGCACATCAATTAACATCCCCTTAAAAATTCCCTCTATGATCCTCTATGGAATCAGGTCACCTGGGTACCCAGATGAATTTCAAAGGGGATATCATAACTTGATTTTGATCTACCAACCTTTGACCTCGTTGTTGCTTCCCCAACTTTCAAATCGTCCGATCATCATGCTCCACGCTCATGCTGCAAGCAAGATAAGCAAGGTGCAGTTCGAAGTGGGGAATGTAGAGACACGACAAACAGAGTTTCGATTGGAACAGTTGCCTTCCCATCTCTATTACTACAACTCATAGTACAACTCGTGCTTTCCTCCATCGTGACTGCTTTTGTCAGAGGAATGGCTGCAGCCCTCAGAACTGCATTTGTTGGACATCGCACGGGCCTTGCTCGCAGATCCAGTGCCTTGGTGGGTGAAGATGAAAAAAGACTCGACCATGACCCCAGATCATCCAGGAATGATACATGCATACGCCGATAATGTCAGCCGTTTGTTGACAAAACATGCGTTAGTTATTCTTGAGTCGTTTGGTGACGAAACTGCCCGTTTCGAAGAGAAAGCACCACAGATGCTGCTCTTTGAGCCCTTATCTACCTCCAGATCGTTTTTGGTGCAAGGAGATGTTAGAATGTCGATCACTTTTGTTCAAGATAATATGACATGGATGGCTTGGTGCCGATGCATTCTGGGCCGATGGGACTTTCTTTTGGCTCATTGATCTCCCAGTGGTCCAGCAATGTGTGGATCAAGACGGGCCCTTGCATGCAGTGTATGCTTGGACATGCTTGGCCCTTGAACTAGTTAGACTAGTTAAAATTGTATTTCGCTTCGCGCTCGCACGATGCCATTCCAACATAAGCTGTTGTTGTTCTCGTTGACTGGCTAGCACCCAAGATTCCATCACTTGGCCAAACGGTTGGATCTCAGTCGGACGGACCCTCATGTTTGTTTGACACCCTCATGTTCGGAGGGTTCCCAGCCGCCGGCTGGGCACGAAGGACTGCTTCCCACGCAGATTCACCTGCCAAATGTATCCCTAGGGATCCAGTCGTACCTCCTCAGAAGGTACGACTGGACTCTCAAAACCCACATAAGAGTGTCTCCAGGTACTTGGATCCCTAGGGTGTGATGCTTTCCACCAAGGAAATCCTCATCATCCACGACATGTTGAGCATCATTCCTTTGCCATTGGCCAGAAATGCCGTGCAAGTTCTCATGCTTTGGCAACGTCTCGGAGGGTTGAAACTTGGATCTCCGTGGCGTGGAAACGAATGACGCGGAAAGAGGGTGCGATCCAAGCGCTATGAATGAATCCACAGCTATCAGACTTCATTGGGGACACCAAACTTTCATAACACTTCCCGTTGTTATCAGCTAAGACTTCAGCTAAGACGTCATTGTTTTCTATAGCCGGTCGCCGTTGTTGAACGGTGCCTCCCTTCTTCGACCACAGCCGTTCGGGCTCCGTTGGAAGAATCCAGCTGAACATCAGTTAAGACATGTTAAGACCACAGAAAAGGCCGCAGGGTTGGCAGAATCTGTGCAGAACAAAGATTCACGTTCTGTTTTTGGTTCCCCACTGCAACCAGTATCAATGAGTTGTAGACAGTCTAATATAGATCGATCACCACGTTGCAGCCAAAAAAGAATCAGAACTCTCAAGATCGGTCGCTCCAACATGGCGGAACTGCCTGAGTTGGGGCGGGTCCCCGGAGAGAGGGACGTCGAGATTCGCTCTTCGCCACGTCTCTTGGTGCATCGCTTCACGGCTTTCGGACCGTTTTGTTTTTTCCAGGTTGCCAGGTGGTCCCGGACCAGGTGTCTTCTGTTGCTATATGTGATGTTTTTCTTTGAGGGTTTTGCTTTCTTGGGTTTGTCAATTGGAAGTAGCTGTGTCTGTGGGCCGTTAGTGTTTCTAATGCTTTTGTTGAGTTTGTTGGCCAGAGAAAAGGATCTTGATTTGGAGATTCTAAATCTATCCTGATCCGATTGCAGGGCCACTTCATTGCTTTGCCTCTCCACACACGTGGGGATAGGGGATACCCTCTAAGGAAATCGCTGGAACTTGACTGTTCATAGGGTTTTTTGCGATGTCTTTGTGTGTTTGTTCCAATTTGCGATGTCTTTCTGGTTTCATCAGCCAGGTTGGTACATACCCACAAGGATGGTGGTCTGAAACAACGAGATCCAGATTTGTCCAGCTAGGTTTGCATCTACTTTCGTTGCAGAGGTGTCTGAGATGTGTTCCATCAGATGTCATCTGCTTTTCCGTGTTGCTTCCATAGGGTTATTTGTTGGAACAAAAAAAGGGAAATATGATTCAGTGTTTCCAAGGTTTCCTTGGTTTTTGTATTTGTTGCTTCCAGGGCTTTAATGTGACTTAATACCCAAAACCAGGGCAAAACGCTCAAGAGTAGCGCTTGAAGGCCTGAATGTCATTCCTTCGTTCCAGCCACCCGTTTACGGGCTTGAAGGTCTGAACCTCCTACACTAAACCATAATTGGTTAACATCCCTTATCCTGGCTGATCAGCTGATGTGTTGTTTTCCCGAACTGGTTAAATCTCCAAACCTGGGGAAGAATTGTATTGTTTCATTGTTTTTTCCAGGTTCCTGGGAGCTGCAATTTTCCAGTTATAGATCCTCAAAAAGAGGAATCCGGTCCTTTGACCCCGCACATCAGACGCCCCAGTTTCCTCGTCCAGACGGACGTCATGTTCCGTCCAGGTGTGGGTCATGTGTCGAGCAATCGGAGCGGAGGGAGCGAAGAATCAGAGGAGTCGGATGGATGCTTTGGACCTTTTCATCCTGTGGGGCGACCGCGATCGCTTGAGAAGGAAGGTATATTGGATGCTTGATGACTGGCTTGTTGTATTCTGGTGTTTCCACAATTGCTTGGGTACACTCTCACATGATACTAATACTACTGCCCTCTGGTGTAAGCCACTCTTTCTCGGGGCCACGGCTTTTCACGTTCTGAATAAGGGAATGTTCAGATACTGGTCGTATAGATTTAGAGGATAAGTACGTACTCTAAGGCACAGCAACAAGCTATTGAACGATGAACCGCAGTGACCATGGTTTGGGTCTGTCATTACCTGTAAGAGTCAGTGAACAATTATCACTACTGTTGAATAAGGCCTTTACGAACCATCAGCATCCACTGTTACTGCAAATAGGATAGACCCAAACAATGGTGCTTGTGTTTAAGAACACAAAACCGATAATCGTGCCTGTATTGGCCAGCTGCTGCTAGATCCTTCAATAGATGTATGTATATATATATATATGTATTTGGAATCCGTTTCTATTTTTGGGGGAATCACTATAGCAAGTTCAAAGCTTATATACTTGGACAAACAAGCACTCTCCCGCACACCCAGTACTCCAAGATCATGTGGTGTGTGAATCTCCAAGTCAGGAAGTCATTTTTCGGCGATCTCACGGGCATGCCTCTCGTGCGTGCGAAATCACACCTTAACCACCCTCCTTCAAGGTCGTCCTGGGCGCCATGGTTGAATCCTGTAGCTGCTGCTGTAGCTGTGGATGTTCCTCAAACTGGGAACTTCGGCTTCGTCGCCGGCTGCGTCGCCGAAGTCGTTGGGCACCGCCGGTTGCCAAACTGCCGAAGTCGTCGCGAAGCCGCCTGAGCTCCCAAGGAGTCGATGTGGAGCTCCAAGTGCAGCTCCGTGTGGCTCATCTGGTCGCACGAATGGAGCTGACACGGCCGGAGATCTTGCGCGTGACCAAGGTGTCTAGATGGCAGGCAGATTTTGAAGATCTGGTGACTTGTTGGGTAGTAGATAGGTGTAGATATGATGTAGATGTAAATGATGCAATGGACATCATGTAGGTGTTGTTACGACCAGCTTGTTGGGGATTGTGTTGGCACTTATTTTTTATCATGCGTTGCAACTCCTTAGGTTTTGTTGTTTGCTCATGATGTTGCCTGTGGTTGTTTGAATATGAGATCTTTCTCATACTGATGAGCAATCCAAGGCACATCGAGCTTTGCAGAAGTGTGGTCGAAAGCTCTTCCCAGACCCATGACATGGGCTTACTTCGGTGGTGCTTTACCATCTGGGGTGGATCTGGGGAGTTTAAGGGCGACAGGCGACTGCCTGGGGTCCCTTTTTCTGCTTGTGATGTTTTAATGGGAAGGGTTTCGGTCGGTGACGTGCTTTTCCTTGGTGCCACGTCACATAGCAGATGTTAGCAACGAGTCGGTTTGAGGATCACACCTGGGCCCCCTGACGAAAGTTTGTCCTTCCTATTTCGGCGAGGCCCCGAAAGGTCTATGTGACTTAGTAGGCAAGTGAATTGTTCAAATGTGTGGGAAGGCCTATGGAAGACAAACATAAACCAGATTAAACCAGTGTTCTTTCCAGTCATCCTAGCTGCAGCTTGCTTGTGGGAGGAGCAAAATAAGGCCTTCTTAGGCCTGAGCCTTTGGGGATCACATGGCTGTAGGACGCTACTAGGAACAATGTTCGCTACTAGGGGCTCCTGGCTAGGAGCAAGGACGCTACTAGGGGCTCCTGGCCTGACTACTAGGAACAAGAAGCTACTAGGAGCAAGGTTCGCTACTAGGAGCCTGTACTACATCTTCAACCCGAGGTCCCAACGAGGTCCCCACTGAGAGATGCCTCTCCACGGAGAACCCGGCGTCCAAACTGATTGCCAAGGATGCCCAGGGCGACTTTACCAATGAAAGCTGGGCGACTTGGGCAGTCAAAAGTATCAGTGTTCTGTCTGGAAGATCCATTTCTGAGGCTCTCTAGAGCCGAACAAAAACATAGCGTTTAGACAGAAATCCGAGTTAAAGGCGCTGCAGTAGGCATTTTTGCGCGTGTTATTTAGCTGCCGTGTTTTTGGGGTCAATGAGTTCTGACGCCGCAGCAACTCAAGTAGACTGTGGCAAAAATGAGTGCCGGAACCCTTGAAACGAAACGAAACGCCCCATGTACAATTTGATGGTGATGCAAGAGAATTTGATTGATACCTCGTCCAGTTGTTTCTGTTGAAAAGGTCTCGTGCTCGTCGTCCAAGGTGAGTGAAAAGGTCTCGTGCTTTTGGTCGCACTCGTGGCATGGGGGCCACTGGAAGAAGCTTCTGATGCCTCTTCGGATCAAGGATTTTCATCCGTGGTCAAATGCAGTGGTCGGTCGAACTGCACGTTTCTATAAGAGCGATGGGACAGCGTGTAGTTAGGGACATGTGTCAGGTTCGCATTCCTCACTAAACCAGCCAAGGTCCCAAGGTGTTTTGTTCCCAGTCACATGCGGGCACCTTTCCAGAACTCAGCTGGCACAGGTCTTTTCCGACACCCATCGAAACACCGTTTCCTCGCCCAGTTCCCAGTTTTCGGGTGCCACTTTGTTGGCTCGAGCTCTCTGGCCGAAAACAGATGAAACAATTTTGAAATAAAAAACTCAATCCGACTGGTTCTTCAGTCCAATGGACTATGTAATTAGTTCTTTGATTCATCAGTTCTTCAGCTTTCACCGGGGGCAAAGGTTTCTGAGGTTCATAAACAAAACCACATTTGTGTTTTTCTTCAGGTCGCGACCTGCTTCATGCATGCGAGGCTTTTGGTGCTCTACAATGGGTTGGGTTCGATTGCCCTGGCCCTCTTCGTGGCTTTCGTCCTACTGGTGCTCTTCAGTTTGGGACTGGTTCCCGGCTTCCCTCGAATGGTCCAAGCGCCAGAGTTGCTCTTTTCCGTCGCTGGGCACCCGATGTTTCAGAGATCTTCCAAGGGTTCAAGATGTTTGGATCCAGTTCTGTCAGGAGGCTTGTTGGATTTTAGAAGAGGATCAATCGAAGTAAATAGTAAATATATTGATTCTTTATGTATTTTTTATTATTATTTGTTTATGTATGTTTTTATTTCTTTCTCTCTTTATTTATGTATTTCTTTTGTTCTTTTCTGTCTTTCTATCTTTCTTTTGTTCTTTCTGTATTTCCTTATTTCATTATTTTCTTTCTTTCTTTCTTTCTTTCTTACCTTCGTTTCTTCCTTCCTTCCTTCCTTCCTTCCTTCCGTCCTTCCTTCCTTCCTTCCTTTCCCTCTTCTTTCGTTCTCTCTTTCTCTCTTTTTTTGTTTTCTCTCTCTCTCTCTTTTTCTCTTTGTCTTTGTGCGTGTTTCTGGATGATTTGGTTCAATGTGAGGGGTCCGGTAATAATCAGACGTTAGTTCGTTGCAGTCCTTTTCGTCGTCCCTTCGCCACCTTGGCGGCCCAGAATTGCCATGTTTCCAGTGGTTTTTTCGTGTGGTTGGAAAGGAGATGAAAAGAGAGTAAGTTCAATTCTGGTTGGTTCAGAATTGAAAGAGGTAACCCGGGGACTATCTCCTCTCCTCTCCCCTGACCGTCCCATCCCCAAGTAGAGGTCCCAAAAAAATATCGCCGGTGAGTTGGTTATTTGCTTGGTCCCAACTGCAAAGTCTATCAAATTTGCCCCAAGATCTCTTTAGGTTCCAAGATCGAAGATGCCAAGATCAACAACAAGATCTCTTTTGCCCCTTTGGCAAACAACCCCCAAGACTACACTGTTTCGTTCGTTGTCTGCCAAGATCGATGTAATGAATCGAACGAGGCATGGACACTTGGATCTGGTGTCACCGTCACGGTGCTGAGCTTTCTCCTTTGGCGTCCACAGCAACGCGTCTTCTTCGACCGGATGTGCATCAGTGTTTGGGCCGAAGAAGAGACCGTGCTGAGGTATAGAAGCGAAAATGAAGCACACCTCAGAGAGGTTTGCAGTTACTTTCGTCAGAGGCTGAGAGTGGTCAGAAACCATTGCCTTAGGCAAACCAGAGTGGTCAGACACTTCACGTGCGACAGTCCGTTGTGAGAACGTCGACAGTCCGTTGGACCTCCCCGTTGACCTGACCTATACCTGTTCGAGCACCACAAAGGAAGCCCAGTCCAACTGAAGAAGGATCGTTTTGACGTCGCCCGGTGACCTTCGTCGCCCAGCGCGGCCGGACTCGGATCGACTGTTCGGATCTTTGCTTTCATCGGCCCGATTTTTCTGAGGTGAGCATGACTCGCGGCTGAAGATGGAAGCCATTGTGAGCTTGGCTGGAATCCTGAAACGCTCACAAGAGATGCTGGTGCTTTGGGATGAAAGTTGGAGCCACTTGGAGAGAAGAGACTGAAGCCGCAAGTCACGAAAGGTAGCCTGGTAAGGACTACCTCGAGTTTGCTTTGTTGGAGTCCTACCGGTGTCCCAATTGGTGAATGTTTACTGAGTGGCAGTCAGGATCCTCACAGAGATGTGACGGACCCTCCTTCCCCCAATCCCAGTCTGCAAAGCGAACAGAAGCTTTTGGGATTGGCCCTTAGCACCACAACCACTGGATTGGTAAAACTTCAACAATCCAAACCAATCTTCAATCGCATGGCTTATCTTTGGCAGTCTTTCATCCTCAGTGACAAATGTTTTTTGAAGAGTCATAGACTGGCGATTCTCGAGGTGATAGACTTTGGTGCCTCTTCGAGCTGGCAGCCTTCGTGAAGAGCAGAGGGAGTGCTCAGAAGCTGATGATCAGGTCAGAAGCTGATGGTTGGTGCAATGATGACCAGAAATCTGTCAAATACTGGAGGGTTGTTTGGGTAACATGTAACAACTCATGGCTGTTTCCTCAAAACCCAAGATGTTTTCCACGAAGGGAATGGACTTGAGGCCAGCCGCACATCTTGTGAAAGGTTCATGAAAGGTTCATGTTCTTGATGTGACCTTGAACCTAGTGTTGTTTTAAGGCGATGTTCTATTTTCACCATACCTGGTTCCTGGTGAATAAGTGGTTCCTGGTTTTAAGGTGATATTCTAAATCCCCAAACCTGGTGAATAGTATTGAATAGTTGTTCTTTTTGCCCGGTTCCTGGAGAGGGAATGCAAGTTACAGAAAGGAGTTTGAGTACATCCGGAGTGGTCTGGTCAGCTCTCCAGGAACTTCGTGAAGGGACCGGGATCCGCCACCTTTGTGTCACGTCTGAAGGCACCAAGACACATGGTTGATCACACGGCCGAGACACATGGTTGATCTTCCGCTTCTTTCATACAAACCAAAGCAACACAAGGACAAGCAAGTCGATCTTGCCAGGAGTCTCTTCTTGAAGACGGACATTTGAAGACGGATGTGGAAAACCAAACACGCGAGAACGACCTCCTCGTAGTATCGGGAGTCCAAAGGCCCACCCAATTGTCTCGTCCTTGACAGGGGTCGAAGACAATTGGAACAACAGCAACATCCCCCTCCTCCTCCTCCTCATCATCATCATCATCATCATCACCATCACCATCAATTTTGTTCTATATATGTTGAAACCTTCCAGAAGGACGCAAATGCATATAGCAGCTAGGTCCTAGGTTAGCCTTCTAGCTGGGCGTTTCTCGGAGAATGGACATGTTTATGTTGAACGCTGAACTCCTCCGGTGAGGCCCACCTTCATCGGCCCCTGTTCCATTGCCACGTTCCTCACCACCGCTTTCGCCATGGTCCCCTTGACCACTCTGCCGGAACGAATTGGTGGCGAAGGCTTGATTGTGACGGCTGCTGTGGGGATGCTACTCTTTGGTGGGATCACGATGTACTTTTGTGCACATGCCTTCAGAAGCTGCCAGTGCGGATTTGTGTAGCTTTGTTGTTGTTTTACGTACTCCCCAAGTGAATCTGTTGGATATGCTCTGCAACTGAAATGTGTGGAGTGGATGACTTTCGAGCAAATCCGAGGTTACTTTCGTGCAGTGGATGACTTGAAAAAGAAGATGCAAAACATCAGTTTGGACCATTGTCGGAGTTCCTGCTGCGATAGCGACCACCAGAGCGACTCAGGCTATAGGAAAGATACCAAAACATATGTTGTTGAAAGGCAGAATGAGCTTTTTGGACAACATATCTTTCAACAACATGGAAGGATATGGCATATCTTCCACAATTGACAGATATGTTGTTGTTTTTTGAAGAGTGAGGGTCAGGAATTCATGCATTTCCATGCATTTCCCCAAAAGGCGGGAACCGCCATCAAGATGTCGTTGGTATACTTGAAACATCTTGAAACAAAGCACGAAAGCACAGAACGAGATGACAAAACGTGGATAGCATCCAAACAGCGAAGCATCAAATCGTCGATCATGTCTTTGCATCCCTCGGGATCCGTCACCGACCATGGACCCAAACGTGGCCCGTCTGGGCGGGGGCACCTGTCATCGATGGACGCAAGGCTCTTCATGTGGACATCAGGTAGTGAAGGGTTGAACACCTGAAGGTATCCAAATCACTGAAAGTAGGTAAGCGATGTTTAGAATAGCTGCCCAACCAAGAAACCTAATAATCACTAAGTAATCACTGTTTCAGTATCGACATCGATGGACGCCATGTTTTCCATCCAAATCACCATGTCTTCGTTTCCACACTCACTTGATGGACGCCTGACTCCTCCACACCCCGACCCACCCGACCGAGGTGAGGACGGAAGATCCATGATGTGCGACCGGACACTCGGCACCTTGAGAGGGCCAGAAACAACCCGGCGGCAGCCGGAAATTCAGCAATAATGTGACTAGAACATACTAGAACCAATTTAACTTTCTTTTGTATACTACTGTTTGTCCCTTCCAGGGCTCCAGTTCTACAATCACAATCAGAAGTAATCAGACAACAAGTTGTGGCACAGGTGAAAAGAGGTTGACCAACCAGGTTAATTAACTTGGGTGGGATGGGGTTGCGCGAGACCGGAAGGTGATTATAGATCTTGAATTGAAGTTTCCAAGTGAGTTCTTGAACTATTGCGATTTCCTGTGCCACTTCCTCTTGGTTTCAATTCAGCAAAGCTACCTGGATCCCGACTTCAAGTATCTTAGAAAACGGAACTGAGGTACGAACTGAGACTTCAGGTGACTTGAATACGCCAAAAAAAACAGTACTTGTACCATCTTGTACCCCTTTTCCGAGCTGGTCGACTCCAGGTCGTGAAACCACCTTGGTCGGGCTCTTCAGCCCAAGGGTCAACGGCACCGGGTCTGACCCTGGTTTTTCCCACGGAAAGAACAGAATCGACCTGGGAGGTCAACCTACCCTGGGAGGTCAAGCGGCTCCGTGTTTGGACTGCCTCGAGGGTCCCTGGTTGACCAGGGTGGCCCAAGAAACTTTGGTTGGCCAAGCCGCCTCCTTCTCCTTCTGCCTCATCCCATTCTGCATATTCTGCTCGTTCTCCTCCTTGCTTTTCCATTGTGGTCGTCATCCTTTTGTCATCAGCATACTCCTTGTGAAGAAGGCATCATCGAATTTAAACACCTCAACCTCGAGCCTGCTTCTCAGGATGATCATCAAGGAATGTGTCAAGATTTGGTTTGGCAGCCAAGAGGACTTTGAGTATTTGGTGAAGACAGACGTTTTGGACGCGCTGCTCTCGGAGTTACAACGCAAAAGCTTTACCACCACGTGGAGCTTGTGTGCGCCTCGGCATGGTGAAACGGGCAGCAAGTGAGCAGCAGGTGAGCAGGAGGTAAGAGACAACGGCAAAGGCATACGAATGCGATAATATGATGATATGGTGCTCCAGCGGGCTTTCAGCTAACAAGATCTTTGGTAGGGTTAAAGAAGGTGGTGTCCGTCCAGGCTGTTTGACATGACTGATTGGACAACTCACTGTTGCATACTTTTGCAAGGGGATTATCACCGTGTGCACCATACAATGTACAGAATTCCCTGTTCATTTTGGAGTTGTGCTTCACACCGTATGACGTCTACCCCAAAACCACTCACCTCCGCCCCAGACCTCAGACCGCACGGCCCCGGCGCCACTCAGGTGGCCACTCCGCTGCTCTGGGCCTTCTTGGACCTGGGCGCCGCATGGACGCGCCATGGAGATCTGGATGCCGGCGCCGCCTTCTGGCTGAACGGCCTGGCCAGTTGGCTCGTGCTCCTCGGTGGATGTGGGAGGGATTTATTGGGGAGATCTTAGGCTGGTGAAATCTAGAGTCGTTTTGAAGCTTGAAAGGTTTTTGCATGGGATGTACCTGCAACATGTGCCCTTCTATCGTGGTGATATGTGGTGATGCTGTGGATGGTGTTCTTTTTTACTCGTACCAGAATGAGTGAGACTGAGATTTCTGGATTGGGATGTTCCCCTACATGCTGACCTGCCGCACGGCCCGACTAAGGGCTCCCGCTTTGCTGGACACTCGGCCAGAAATCACGGGAGGGTGACTGGGCAGTGAGGGATATTTTGTTTGCATGTTTTTTGTTTTGCCAAGTCAAGTTGCAGAAGACTTTTTAAGGCTGTAAGTATACTCAGATATTCTCTAAAGTGGTTCCCCCTTTAGCAGTAGGGCTGCATTATTTGTTCCATGTCAAACTAGTTGAAGCGAAAGCTCAATCCGTGTGGCTTCGCAGAATGTAGGAACTTGCCTCCCCTTCTACAATATGATGTCCACACTACAAGCTCGAAACATTGAACACACCCAACCAATTTGCCCGGTTGGAACAACAAACAACTAGAGAGCAGACTCAACCCTTCGCGCACCCAAAGGAACCTGAAGTGTTTCATAACGTCATTGACCTCATAATTATTAATGGACCCTGAATCATGGATAATAGTTTAATGATATTTAATGCTAGTATGTTGTTCAAAAACACATAATAAATCGATCCCACATTATGCTATTTGTTTCGGGACTCTGATTTTCAGCTGCTTCCAAACCTTGATTCATCCAAGCTGATTCTGAGCTTTCAGCTGATTCCAAAACCTTGTTGTTTACTGTCAACCTTATTGTTTCACATTTGGCTGCTTCATGTTCATTGCCATTTGGAACCTGAAATCAACCCACAAAGACCACCCCTCACAAGCAGCCTAAACCTTCAGTTGCTCCGGACCTCAAATAATACTAAACAAACGCTGGCTGGTTCTTTTGGCGGTTTCCTTTACAATTTCTTTAGATGTCCTTTGGTTAAAAAGCTTTAGCTTTATGTATTTCCTTTCAGTTCCTTTTCTGCCCTTATTTGTTCCTTTCCTTTCATGTTCCTTTCATGTTCTTGCCTTTCCTCTCATTGTCCTTTCATTTCCTTTTGTATCCTTTCATGTCCATTCGTTTCCTTTCATGTTCCTTTTATGTCCTTTCCTTTCCTTTCATTTTCCTTTCATGTCCGTTTCTTTCTTTTCATTGGCCTTTTATTTCAACCTCAAAGCAAGATTGTTCTCGGATATGGATTTAACTCTATTTAGGGTCAGATCTTGATCAAGGGGGAGGGGGTGGTTATTATTTAGAGGACTTTCCATGGACCACCTCCAAATCATTGGGTGGTTTTTCCTGCCCAGACTCCTAAAGTGGTGACTGCTGGTCACTGCTGGCCATGGCTCATGCCACACCTTGAGGAGCACTTCATCGACATGGCTCGCAGGTTCCGCCGCCGGAGGTCCTCGCGCTATCGGGAGATCGGGGTGAACATCCTAGTGATTCTCCTGGCGGCACCCGCATTGCTGACCGTGCTGTCGATTTGGATCGGCTTGAGATTTGCGGTCAGTGACCAGAATCTTGGCGGTGCATAGTTTAAATGTTTTTTGAAGTTGGCAGTATAAAGGTGCTGGTAGTGAAATGGATGTTGACAAAAATGATGTTGAAGAGAAAACGATTCCAAATAGAGTTGGAAGTTGGAGTTTCAGACCGATTAAATCCTAAAGTTGCTAAGAACTCCTAATCGTCGGAATCGCCGCCCCCTGAGGGCCAAAGGTTGCTTTTTCTCCGCAGGTCCGAAGCCTTTGTACTAGACCACCAGAAGGCATCATCCGGCGGCCAAGTTTCTGATTTTCACATGAAGTTTGTCCCAAAGAGGTGTGACAAAGGGAGCTGATCAAAAGAACGTCTGGGTGTTTGTGTGCTTGCTTGTTAAAGATGTTTCAAAGACTCCAGGACCCCCATGGTTCAATGGTTGAAGTCCTTGATTTGCCGCTGAGCAAGTGAGGATGGATTTTCAGGCGACAATCCGAAGTTGCATTTTTGCTGGCTGTATGCTGCTCTTGGCCATCAGCTACTTTAGCCTCAGACGCTTTTTGGCCTCGTGCACTGCTGAAAGCACTGCCCAGCCTTCGCCAAAGCCTGAGATTTGAGGTCTCAAACATGAGCTGACTCCGGAGCCGGCTGGTGAGAGCCGAAAAAAACATCCAAAAAAACAACACCCAAAAACATTGGACAGTAGTTAGGCGTTGAGAAGGAAATCTGCAGCTCTCCCTCACAATCTGAATCATAACTTCTCCTTGGGGCCCTTTGAATCATCTGATCACACAATTGTATCGGTTATATATGTATAGATGGATCTTCCTCGTTCCACCGCATTCCACAACATCACTGATCACACCCTTGCTGATCATGTGATTACTCATGGGTCTAGCTTGACTGGAGGCTTCAGAAGAGTGTCGAAAGGTAGATAATGGTAGGTGGGACTCACATTCTAATCTTGTTCATGCTCCTTTCTTCCAGCATTCCACGAACACATCAGACAACCCACAAACCACTATACATTGTTTTTGTCATTTTTTGATACCTATTCGATATTGATATCCCTTACAGTCACCAAGCATCAGAAACACCTCGGTCCATGAAAGGTTCTGGCCCGTGGGACACGGCGATACATGGCCTTTCTTTGGGTGTTTTCCTGTGGCCGGCTATTGGTAGCACTTCGTGAGGAAGGGCTTGGTCCTGGCCTTCGAAGAGGAGAATCTCCCCAAGCGTCCCAAGGAGACCAAATATCCCGACTGGTTGACTCTCGCAGGCACGACGTCTCGTCGTTGTCTCCCGGGGAGATCTTGCGACCGGTCGGCTGTTCCGGCAGCGTGACGTGTTGGTTTCACAGGGTAGGTTGAAGAGTGGAGGGAGGGTTTGATAGGTATTGGGAAGTAGGTTCCCAGGTTGGTATACCCCCAGGTCGGCCCCAGGTCGCCGCCCAAGAGGAGCTGCTGGCAAAGTGAGTAAAGCTAGAACTTAAGACATGTGCAACTGCGTATGACTCATCGAAGCAGTTTATAACCATGTCCACCGTTTTTTCTTATTCCAATCCATCAAAGGCCGATATATATATATATATCGCTTTGCGTGCGGCGGTTGGCAGGTGAATTGCCCCGCACCGTCTTCCTCTCGGAGTCCACCATTGTCACTTGGGGGCAATTGGACGGCCCCTTTTGATGGCGGCAGATGGGGACGGCAAGATGTCATGAAGCAATGATGACTGGAGATCATGGGAGATGAGGCAGGTGAATGCAATTGATGACTCATTGGAGAACTTGGGTGGAGATTGATTGTAGTTGGTCATTATAGTTTGGAGGGAACGGGGAAGGATGGGGATTGGAGATCAGAAAATTTGTGGCATGATGGGATGAAGCCGTGGAGATGCTTAGATGGTTTGGGTCGACAACCAACCGACGTAGTTGATTCCCAAAAGGCACGTCGTGGAGACTTCTCGACGTTCTGGGGGTTCTCCTGGACGCGGCCCTCTTCAAAGCTCATGAATGGGTTGGTTTTGGAAGACGCAAATGAATAGACTCTGGAAGCAGTACTTGAGCTGAATCGAGTCCAAATAAAACCAAACGGTTCTTCAAGGAGAAAACAAAAATCCAAGCGCATGCGGATGCATTCCACCGGAAGTCACCTGATTTCAACTAGGCTACTGGAACTTTTCCGTGTTGGCAATCGCGCAACCGAGGTCCATGCCGGTCTGGAGCTCGACAAACACTTGGACGATTGGTTGATGATTCACCCGGGAGGAGCTTTGGACCTTGGTGGAACAGAAGACTGAGCCATCCGTAGAGTGACTGTTCTGATGGGCTGAGGTTTGGATGGACAAGTAGTAGGATGGTAGGACCAAGTTTGCCAGAATATTCTGTGGTGCTCACAGTGTTTTGCATTTGTTCTTGACTTCAAACCTTGCTCAGTTAGTCCCCCAGTCGGCAAAACGTTTATTCCATTGGGAAGTAGAACACAGGAGTCTCTACTCCCATGAACATGAGAAGTTCTGGAATCGGTTAAATTAGACTTGTGTCTTTTTCCACGCGGCCAATGTGGGGAGGGGGCCTGACAAGACAGATGAACAAGAAGCTCAACTGCATTCCCATGTATGTTTAACAGTGCATGTTGCAGGGATCGGAGTGGAAAACCTCAAATGGCAAAGCTCCGATGGCATGGAGACTTCAAAACCACTTGGGTGACTCGATGTCTTGAGATGTTGCACTGTTTTTGCATTCACTATGAGACTTGGAGGGGTTTGAGATCATCAAAAACACCTTACTATCCAACTAGTGGATTCGCCAATTTCAAGTGATCACAGCGCAAAGCTGTGTATCATTTTTGTTCATTACTTTGGTCGATTGAGTTGGGTTGTTGTTTTCTTATGTGTTCTTTTCTGTTTGTTTTGAACAACTCCCACACCTTCGTCACGAAAACCAACGGCTCCACACCTTGGTTGCACGCGTCGAAGACGCACGGAAGCTCCGTGTCGACGCGCTCCCATTTTTACCGAGCGCGGCGAAAATAGACGCAGCAGGATCGATTCGGTTTCTGCCGTGCGAGATCGTTTGAAAAGCAGTGCGGGAAGGAGTGCGGTTCCAGCGTGGAGAATGTGCCGGATGAAATGAGGGTCTCCGGGAAAGTAAGCCGAGAGACTAACATCAGGAAATCTTGAATTAGGGCATCATTTCGCGGAGGATCCTTTCTTTGACCTGTTACCGTAGATGGCATACAGGTTCTGCCTTTGCAGACGTTTCAACTAGAAGAAATAGGATGAAGCGAGTTGGGAACCCACAATGAAAAGACGTGCCAAGACCAGTCGTGGATGCAAGGTAAACGAATGGATTCGATTTGCACTGGGTTTGCCACTGGGTGACCTGTTTCCTTTGGCCCTTCGCAGTTCAGTTGCATCATCCGACGATCGAACGACATCCCCAAGGCTTAACGTTCCGACGGCTGCTGGAGAGCTCCTGGCAGGGCGATGGTGGCGATGTTTCTGTGTGATGCCGCCTGGAGGGACTTATGAGCCACCGATCCGCCTGGTGGGACGAAGCCACATGAGCGAAACGGAGTCGCTTCTTGAGCTAGAGAGCTTCTTGCTACTTCCCACTTCTTGAGCTGGCTGATAGAGATCTGTAGCAGAAGAGAAGTGGAAACTGGTCTTTTCAGCAAAAGACGAAGACGAAGAGTTCTTGTTGAGCGTAGGACCAACACAGTGACCAACACAAATCCAACTCGGATCCCCGAACCCGGTGCACCGAAACCCGCCGGACGCGCTTTTCGCGTCCGAGCCGATGGAGGTTCCAAGCTCAGTGCTCAGCCCCACGGTGGGGACCAGCGCAGTTCCGCACCGTGGTTTTTTCTTCCGCATCTCATGCGGTTTTTTTTTTTTCGCCAAAAGAACGACACTCTCCAAAATCCAATGCTGACCCCCTCCACACTGACAGGCCAAGTCCTCAATGCCAATGAACATTAACCTGTTCAAGAATTCCGAAAAGCAAGAAACTCTTGCAGAGAAACATGGTGGCACCACCTGTGTTCTGAGAAAGGCCTCATCTACGATCACGGATGGCCTGTTCCGTTCCAGCCACAGATGTCTCCGATAATTCGCACTGTCGCTGAGTTGGGCTGTCCACGTGGACGACTCCTCTCAGTCCACTCTCAGTCGTCGTGTCTCCTGTGTTCTCGTATTCCATGAACGGATGCCGTGTGACTGAGTGGCATTTGGCACATAGGGCGCCACGAGTTCGGTGATAGGGCGCCACGAGTGGACTGTGTCGCAGCCGGTGAAACGCCACCGGTGGTCCCGCGCCCCGTTTCACCCGGCTCTTGGACCTGCAGCAGCTTCGGCATGGCGTGGATTCCTGTGCCTAATGTGGTGGGACTCCTGAGCTGGATGGTGGAGATGTGTAGCAGCAAGATGTGGAAACTTGTCTTTGCGGCAAAAGATTCATAAATAGCAATTGCTGAACACAGGTAGAACCAACACATATCCAACATATCCATAGCTTTTAAATGCTTTTAAAGCCCTTTGGACTTGACTCATGTCAATGTCTTTTGCCTGCATCAGTTCCCCTGCCCAGGAAGCATTGCACTTCCGACCTCAAGTGCCGAACCGAAAGCTTGCCCTCACTCCTCGTGCAGCCTCCACAGCGATTCCTCCCTGAACTGGCTGGCGTTGAGGAGGAGGAGTCCGAAGCAAGGCTTCACTATTGGGGTGCCATTCTCCTGTTGCCCAGCGGCACGAGAGGGCATTTTAAAGGCTGTTTGGTACACCTCTGTTCTTGTGTTTCTAGTCTGAAGTTGCCCGATGTGAGTGACATGACATGGGGAACAACACTTTTGTTGCTGATGTCATGCTGTCAATTTAACACAGAACCCACAGTTGTATTCAGATCCTTAGTTCCTTTTGTCCAAGCAAGGTTGTCACCACCCATGATGGCTGTCATATGCGAATCCATGCGGCTTTGCTTCTATTGTGCCAAGCATTTGCATGGAAAACTTGCTAAAGGATCCACATCGAGTACCGGCTACAGACAGCTTGAGCTGAAGGAAGACGAGAGAAATGACTTGGAAAGTCCCATGATTGCAACGGAACCCAACCATCCTTTCAAGGGACCCCACACGATGTTCATTATTCCACTCATGGTCTACCACCTTACATGCGCGGGCGTTGTGACCTTGGCCATCTTCAAAGGTTGGCTTTTGAGCGATGGAGGTGGTTTAGCCTGGGAACTTTGGGTTGTGTGGCAACAGCTATGCCTTTGGAACCTGTTTCTGCAGAACTTGGTTCGATGCACGACGCTGGATGCTTGGATCGGCGATCAATCTTCGAAACGGCACAAACCATAGCTCTTTTTCGATCATGTTCGATCTTTTCATAAAGGAATGCCTTTACAACGTTTTGTTCCAAAGACAGCGTCTTGTGTGAGTTGTGGCAAGGTGGTAACCGACATAATTAATCCCGTCCTCCTAATAATAAACACGGGCCCCCCCCCCCCCCAATTAAAAAAACATCGGTCGCATTTTTTCTAATAGGGGGTCCCTGAAATCGGGGGGGCCCAAAATAGGGTCACCTGGAAAGAGTTTCAAAACCAAAAAGTAATCCAGGAAAATTTTATATAAAATCCTTTATTAAACTCGTATCAAAAATGCAAAAAACCGCCAGATCGAAGGGTCTTCCTTTTCCCCTACAAAAACCTTCATTAGAATAGTGATTCTTCAGTAGACTAACAGCTAAAGCTTTCGAAAGGTGATGTCGCTGTGCCATGCGGTGTTGCATGACCTCGGTGGCAAGTGCCTTTGCGTGAGTCCGTGCCATTGAGGGAAGGAAAGCCTGCTGGTGTAAGTGCGGCGTGTCATGGTGGAGTTTTGGGGAACCCAATTTAAAAAAAAACTACCCCCAAAATCGACCATGTTGGTAGTTTAGTAGCGGCTTGAAAGGGCGGCAATTTAAAACCAAATATAAACCGAATTTAGGGGTTCGGACGTGGTGTTTTTTTAATTGGGGAGTGTTCATTAATAGGTACTCGGGATTATTGTGTGGTGGCAAGGGGAGAAACAAAAGAAGACAACGGCTGTTGGCGTTAAACGGCGTGTCTCCCCGTCCATGTTTTTAAAGCACTTGTTTGCAACCCTGGAAACGGGTGGACACGACAGACTGTTTTTTGTTTTTTACGGCATCCTTTCACTGGCTCGAAAATGCATCCGGCAGAAGTTAGGCCGATTGAAAAGCAGGTATCTTTGGATTGTTCAAATTTTAGGGTTTCTATTGTATACTGTATTTTATATATAAGATATATATAAATCTGGGGTATTGTTCATCTCTCCATCTAAGGATAGCCATGCCTTGAAAGCATCGACTTGCACAACCGTGCTTGCATACACAGCGCCATTTGCGAGCGAGATGGCAGACACCATGAAGGATTGGGTGGTGACGGGACTTTGCATTCTCCATGCGAAGACATGGATCGGCTTCCTCATAGGAGCAGCGATTGCTGGTGTTGAAGTCAGTGCAATTGCGATGGGATGGATCACCCTGCGCAAGTTCTCTTACTCATTTGTTTTTCTTCTAGTAACGTGGTAATGAACAAACAAGGTGTGATTATTTTTATGATTCTCCTTGTCACGCAGCTAAAGCAGTTTGAGGAGTAAACCAATATCAAAGGTGTTTACTGGTTCCATTTGGTTCAGATTTGCGCACTATTCTCCTTGTTGCGTTCGGTTCCAGATCCAATCCTGTTTGATCAGAAAGGCTTTAGTAGTGAACCGACAGAACAACAACGACGACACCAGGGCTCGTAGAACCAAAATGGAATCCTAGACTCAAATGACTCAAAAAAGCAACCTAATAATATATAGCTTGAAAGGCATCGATAAGACTTCTGACCTGACTTATGAAGCGTCTGAGGCTGAGGCACAGAAGTGGTCGAGACGGCACAGAGTTGTAGAGGTTCTCAAGCACCAAAAACAGAAAGGGAGGACTGATGATGAAAAAACAACAAAAAACTATTCTTTGATGGTTGAGAACCATACCATAAGTCCTAACCATAAGTTCTTATATAGTTCTCAACCCGGCAGAGAACTATATTTAGATGATTTGGACATCACTGTTCACTGTGGTTCTTCTATCCCAATTTCGCGATCAAGATTCCACATTGGTGACTTACTTGGCACAATTGGCACTCTTTTGCCTGTTTTGCCTTCTTTTTATATGTTTCCTACTTGGGTGCCCGAAATCAGGCACTCTACATTGCACTCTTTGTGGTACGTTTCCACCTTTGGGTCTTGATTTTTGGATCGATTGGCGGAGCTTCGTTGCTCTTTCTCATGGACCTATTCAACCGGTCACGGTGGTGGGGCATAGTGACGGGCTGCGATTGGCGTCAGCTGCTCCCATACATTGTGGCAATTAGCTTCGGCCTCCCAATTTGCTACATGCTTATCACTGACCGTTTGCGTCAGATTGACTCTGTATTAGTGAATTTTTCAGAAGAAACCTTTTGGTGGTTGGCTGACGGAGGTCTACTGGCAATCGTTTCGATCTACGTCATTCTACATGCCCACATTCTCGTAATCCGATCTGAAGACTGTGCGCAGGACCTCCGAAAGACCTACAGAGCCATTTTGGAGCTCCCATTGAAACCCACAAATCCAGGTGGAGAAGCTTGCTGCGCGTGGATTGGAAGACGATTCACCAATCTTTGTGTCGATTTCCTAAGCAGTGCTCGACTGCTGATAGCATGGTCGGAAGACATACCACAAGGAGTCATTGGTGTGGCACTGGTGCTGAGGTATGCAGGGCCCAACGGCATTGGATTTGCAGGCATCTCCGCAATAATCAGCACTTCCAAAGGAGTTCTGATTCCCGTTCTGCAGCGTCTGGTCCTGGAGTACCGCAAATCACAGGTTGCCAGAGGCTTGGATGACATCCTGGGCACTCAGCAGAAGGCATTTTTGGAGAAGTTTCTGGCAACCTCTCCGGTGAGCCATGAGAGAATACGGCTTCAGGTTGAAGAGCCGTTGCGGACCATGTCCAGCGACTTATTGAAGCGGCTGAATGTCGACCTTGTCGCTGAAATGCAAAAGATGAGGCACAAGTGGCTGGCAGATGGTGGTGAGATGATCAGATGCGAAGTTGTGGCCAGCTATTTGAATCAAGGTGTCTCCACAACAAATCTTTTTGATTTGGGACATATGACGGGACATTGCAAAAATGCTGGCTTCTCAGCAGGGCAATGCAAGGAGGTGGCTGGTTTCTCCGCGCAAAAATGCAAAGAGGCAGGCTTCTCCCCAAGTGATTGCAAAGAGGCGGGCTTCTCCTACAGCGAATGCAAGGATGCAGACTTCTCAATCCAAGAGTGCATTGAGGCTGGGTTCACCCCTATGCAGTGCAAGGAGGCAGGCTTTGTGGCCAAGCAATGTAAGGAGGCAGGTTTTTCGGCCAGAGACTTCAAGGATGCTGGTTTTTCAGCCGTTCAGTGCAAGATTGTCGGCTTTGAGGAAACGCTTTGCCAAGAGGCCGGCTACACTGCAGAGGAGTGGAATCGGGAACCTACTGCCCGAGATTTCAAAGATGCAGGTTTCTCTGCCAAGGAGTGCAACAAAGAGTACTTCACGGCCAAGGAATGCAAGGAGGCTGGCTTTTCGATGTATGCGATTGGAGAGGAATTTCGAGCGGAACAGCTTAGAAAAGCTGGTTTCTTTGCCAAGGACTTCAAAGACGCTGGTGCCAATGGCTATTGGTTAAAGAAACGAGGCTTCTCGGCCAAGGAGTGCAAAGAGGCTGGCTTATCGGCGATGGAGTGCTGGGAAGCGGGGTTTAATCCACTCGACTTCAAGGATGCAGGCTTTTCGGCGATGCAGTGCAAGATTGTCGGCTTTGAGGTTGCATGGTGCAAAGAGGCCGACTACTCTGTGGAGGAGTTGGCTTGTGAACCAACTGCACAAGATTACAAAGACGCAGGCATGTCTGCCAAAGAGTGCAGGGAAGCGGGTTTCTCGCCAGAACAATGCAAGGAGGTCGGGTACTCGGCCAAGGAGTGCAAGGAAGCGGGTTGTTCAGCGAAAGAGTGCAAAGATGCGGGCTTCTCAGCCGTTCAGTGCAGGATTGTCGGCTTTGAGGTCAGGATGTGCCAAGAGGCAGGCTACTCTACGGAGGAGTTGACTCGTGAACCCACAGCACAAGATTACAAAACTGAAGGCTGCTTTTCCGAATGCAGGGAGATAGGAGGCTTCTCTGCCAAGCAAGCTAAGGATGCGGGCTTTTCTCTCAAAGAGATCGAATTGGCTGGTTATTCTTTCAAGGAGGCAGGCAATGCTGGCTTCTCCGCTATCCAATTGACGTATTTTGGCATGATGACATCTCAGTATGGAAAAAATGGCTTGGCCAGAGACAGACATAGCAGGAACAAATCAAGTTGCCTCACAATGTGATAGCTAGTGGGAGAGCGAAGGTTAAAACCAGGATGGGCTTGTAGCAGCATCGAAATGCAACACAATAGCTGTTGGGAGGCAGAACGTGTTGGACAATTTGCCAACATGTTCCAACGAGCGTTGTGACCACGGATGCCGTAAAGATCGGGTGCGAACGAGAAATCGTTCTGTTCCGGTTCTTGAGTGAACAGGCATTCTTGGCCAAAGAACAGGAGGCAGACAGCCTCTTGGCTAGGAGCGCCAAAAACTGCCGCTTCTCAGCCGTCGAGTTACCAAGAAGCCCCAAAATGCTGAAAAATGAGCAACTGTCAGTGCTTTTGTTGGACCATGTTCCTTTGTTGTCGATGTTATTGTCAATATTTAGTGACGGTATAATGAGCTAAGACTTGGTTGAACAGCAAACTCCAAGCATGTCATGCGGTTGTTCAAGAAGCTGCTCATCCGGACTGCGTCCTTTGCTCGAGCAAAATCGTCGGAACTGCCCCGGGACTCGCTGGGTCACCTGTTCCAGTCCAACCGAGGGCGCGCTGGGAAGAAACAGACGCCGGTCTTTCGCCACCGCCCGTCAGGTCGCACGGTGGCGTCGGTCTGACAGGCTTGGTGAGAGTTTTGGGAAGGACGTGGTGAACAAACCATCACATGTATAGCTTGGCTTTGTCCGAACTTATCTGTAAGAGTCAGCAAACAATTATTATAGCACTATTTTAAAGAAAGCCATTACTAACCATCATCATCCACTGTTACTGGTAATAGGATGGACTCAACGTATAGGGATTTCTTGATTATTGGTCTTTTTCGTTTTTGAACACGAGAGTGAAAGTGGTATAGGAAAGAACATAAACAGACTGAGTATCGACAGACTATCTTGCAACTTGCAACATCCAGCGCGTGAATCACAGATTTACAGCTAACAGTAGTTTTGTCGGTTGGACCGGGTTCTGGTTGGCGACGCGGAACTCGGTTGATTCTTTCCTTCCAACCTTCCCAACGACTTTGGTACATGCTTTGAGTTTAGGCAACCGATCCCTTTTTTTGCTTGCTTGTCTTGAAAAAACAACAGGGAGACTACCAAGCAACAGTTGAAACTGAACGAATTCGGAGTTTGACACGAAAAGTGCATCTTTTTGACTTGTAATTACATGCATAATCGCATAATCCTTGTGAGTGTGCGTGTGGGTCAAACCTTGGCGAAATGCTCTCAGTTTGACTCCGGCACCACAAGATATTGCGAGATATCCCACGAGACATCAGATCCTGGGTAAGCTGTTTTTAGTTTCCCTTAGATCAATTTGATATTCAACAATCAATGCAGTATGTATTCAACACTTCTTAGTAACAATAGAGCTTTCTATTAACTAGAAGCTTCCTTGCGAATCGTTTCACCTGTAGTAACAAAGTAGCTTTTTAGTATGTCTTTGAAGCTTCTTAGTAGCAACGAAGCTTTCTAAAGTAACAAACACCTCACGTTCATTTCTCAACCGAAGCAGCTTGGGACGAACTTGGGACCAAAACACTCTGAACCCATGAGCATCCCGACAGGTCACCAGTGGTTACAAGGACCAGTCTTGAGTCTTGATCCCCTTGAGCTTTCACGTGTCCAGGCAGAGCGGCGACGCCAGTGGCGATGCCATGTGCCGCTCATCTTGATGGAGCAAGGGAGCAAGGAAGGGAGCAAGGGATGTTTGCCGCTTTTGCTCCAGCTCTTCTTGGAGAATCATTAGACAAGCATCTCATGATGTTCAGTGGGTTGATACGAGACCATTCCAGACCCTTGTATAGATACTTATCTCTTTTTTGCGGTGATTCCTTTGTCACCCCGGATCGCATCCGCCACGAGATCCGTCTTTTCTTCCACGTCGTCACGTCGTCACGTCGTCACGTAGCGCCTGCCCTGGCGGAACGATGGTTCGCCGCCCCATTGACCCCGACTGAAGACCACCCGCGATTCCACCGTGAATATGCCAGTCCCAGGAACTTCGTGTCTGGGATCTGATTCGTTGTTATTTAGCTTCTACATGCTGAAGACCCACATTTGGTGGTCAAAGCATCAAAGCTTCATCAAACAGGCCTTTTGCCGATTCTCTATTGGGTGAGTTCAATGCTCCAATTCGATCGACGACTTGAGTGTTCCTGATGTTTGTTGGTCAAGGTGTTGCGCAGTCCTTCCTCAGTCCTTGATATGAACAAACAGGTCTACGGCTGTGGCTTCACCAAAACGTTCTTTTCCCATCTTTTCCCCAATTACTGGTAGTTTACGGTTGGGGTTCTCTCTTAGGAAAACATACACTGGCCGATCCATCTCTGGCTGCGCCCCCGCAGTCTCCGTGTGCAGGTGTTGTTTTCCTGGTGTCCTCCTGCTGTCCTCTGGCCACGGTTGCCCGGGTTTTGTTTCAGTCCTCTTCTTGTCCTCGAGTTGTCGTGCTGTCGTCCTCCAACTGTCCTCTGGCCGTGTCCTCTTTGTCCTCTCGGTGTCCTCCTGTCCTTCGGCCGCGTTGGTGAGCCATGTGTCCTCCTGTCCTCCTAGTGTCCTGCTGCTGTCCGTGTGTTTTTATGAATGCAAGAGTGATACAGCGTTTCGAGCTTGATATCATCCGATGACTTTCTCGTGACATCATTTATCTCGTGTTTACCCAGGAATGAGGAACTAATTTTATTGTGTTTAATTGGTTTCACACATTTTTGTGTTTACATGCCGCTCCCAAGCAGCAGGAGGCTATAAAAATATAGTTACCAACGTTACGTTGGAATTCACGGAGTTGACGCCAAAAAGAAGCTGAAAGTGTTTGGGGTCTATAGTCTAGACATAATTCCAATTCAGACATCCTATGATGTCGTGTGAGTGGTTTAGTAGATTGTCACGAGATTTGTCCAAAACCCTGGAGATTTGCGCCAAAGAGAGGTGCCAAAGAAGGGTCGGATTGCGGCCAAAGGCGTCGCCGGAAGCAGCGGCCTCGTTTCACCCCGGATTTTTCGACCTCCAGCGATCATGGCGTGGATTCCTGTACTAAATGTGGTGGGATTCCTGATCTGGATGGTGGAGATGTGTAACGTCAAGATGTGGAAGCTTGCATTTTTGACCAACAGACGAGTTTTTTTGAATGAACGTAGGGCGGTAGGACCACAATGGTGGCCAGAATATATCCGACATGTTCATAGTTTGTAAAGCCTTTTGGACATGACGTTTTCTCCTGCCTGCGTCGGTTCTTTTGTCGTTCAGGAGGGAGTGCACTTCCGACATCAAGTGCCGAACCGAAAGCTTGCCTTCACTCCTCGTGCAGCCTCCACAGCGATTCCTCCCTGAACTGGCTGGCGTTGAGGAGGAGGAGTCCGAAGCAAGGCTTCACTATTGGGGTGCCATTCTCCTGTTGCCCAGCGGCACGAGAGGGCATTTTAAAGGCTGTTTGGTACACCTCTGTTCTTGTGTTTCTAGTCTGAAGTTGCCCGATGTGAGTGACATGACATGAGGAACAACACTTTTGTTGCTGATGTCATGCTGTCAATTTAAAACAGAACCCACAGTTGTATTCAGATCCTTAGTTCCTTTTGTCCAAGCAAGGTTGTCACCACCCATGATGGCTGTCATGTGCGAATCCATGCGGCTTTGCTTCTATTGTGCCAAGCATTTCCATGAAAGAAACGCCTACGGACAGCTTGTCCGAAATGATGATGAAGCAAGTGACTTGGAAAGTCCTATGGTACCAATAAGAACCGACCATCCATTCAAGGGACCCAACACTTGTTTCATAGTTCCCCTCCTTTGCTACCACCTCACATGTGCCGGCATCGTGACCTTGGCCATCTTCAGTGGTTGGCTTTCCAGCGAAGGAGGTGGTTTGGCCTGGGAGCTTTGGGTTTTGTGGCAACAGCTGTGCCTCTGGAACCTGTTTCTGCAGAACTTGGTTCGATGCCTGCGGGTCGCTGCTTGGCGTGGCATGGCAGACTTTGGATGGTGATGGGTTTCAACATGTTTCAACAATATAGGCCAGTTTAAAAGCTGCAGGTATTTGTTGGATTGTCCATTGCAGGGTGATTTTTCTATTGAATACATAAGTTAAGAAATACATAATTCCTGTTTTGTTTTGTTTTTTTTCCATCTCTTCATATAAGGATAGCCATGCCTTGGAGGCATCGACTTGCACAACCGTGCTGGCGTACACAGCGCCATTTGCGAGCGAGATGGCAGACACGATGAAGGATTGGGTGGTGACGGGAATTTGCATCCTTCATGCAGAGACGTGGATCGGCTTCCTCATCGGAGCAGCGATTGTTGGGATTGAAGCTGCAATCAGGATGGGATGGATCGGGAAGCCTCCTCGTGTCTCTTACTCCTTTATTTTTCTTCTAGTGACGTGGTAGTGCGCAAGCAAGGCTTATTTGTTTGATGGTTTGTTTGATGTATTAAGTTTAACTGATTAGTAAAGCTATTCAGGGTGTCCAGGGTGTCCCTTGCTGAATATCTTTTCAGATTCAATCCTTTTTGATCGCAATAGCGGCAATCTAAACTGAACCCAAAAAGGAACGTCAAAGGGGAACGAGTTCTAGGCAGGGTTGAAGAATAGAACCCCCGCCTCTCACATGAGAACTAGCTTGGTGGACGAGTGAACTCGCTTTGTCTGTACATGACCCGTGACGCGCGAACTCGTGAAAGGTGGCATGATTGGACGATTGATATGATTGGATTGAAGGGAGTCGATCAGAAGGGTTTTGGTTTGTCAAGCGAGTGAGAAACAGTGTCCTCAGTGATGCTGAGTTGTAGGGGTTTCTGGGGCGCCAAAGCAGAAACTGAGGACGTAGGAAAATCTATTGTTGAGATACCTGGTCTGTCAACGATCCCCACAGACTGGAATGACTTTAACATTACTTTAGTTCATTTCCATTTGGCGATCCAGATTCCATATTTGTGGCACAAAACTTGGCGTTTTGCCTCTTTTGGCTGCTGTTCTTTTTTCGGAACGGTGCCTTTTCAATCAGGCACTCTACGCTGCACTATTTGTGGTACGTTTCCACCTTTGGGTTCTGATTCTGGGATTCATTTGTGGAGTATTGTTGATCGAACTGACCAACGGACAGTTGTTGGACTTGGTACTGGACTGCAAATGGCGCAGCCTATTGCCATACATCAGATCAATTTGCTGCATTGCTGTGATTTGCTACATTCTTATGACTGACCACTTCCATCAGATTGACTCTCTATGTGTGAGCTTTTCAGAAGAAGCCTTCTTGTGGTTTGCTGATGGG